>BGPR01005909.1:19781-45533 GCA_013235015.1 Araneus ventricosus | reverse complement strand
TAATTTAGCAACACTGATTATGATACCTTTTAAAACAATTTGAAATTCAATTGAGTGAAGACAAATATTTTAGGCTTTCGCATTCAACTTCTTAATTCATTGTTTTATAATTTCAAATTAATTTAGCAACACTGATTATGGTACCTTTTAAAACAATTTGAAATTCAATTGAACGAAGCCAAATATTTTAGGTTTTCGCATTCAACTCTTTAATTCATTGTTTCATAATTTCAAATTAATTTAGCAACACTGATTATGGTACATTTTAAAACAATTCCAAATTCAATTGAACGAAGACAAATATTTTAGGTTTTCGCATTCAATTCCTTAATTCATTGTTTTATAATTTCAAATTAATTTAGCAACACTGATTATGGTACCTTTTAAAACAATTTTGTTATGCACAGGAAGCGAGTTTGCCAATATCAGTTGTTAGTCTCGTAAAGTGGAGACAGGCAGCTTGAGTAATACTAGTTATGAAGAGCTGCTGGATAAGCTAAAAGCGTCCTGGATTATTGCATGCAGTGGAATTTCTACGAGATGTAGCATTTTTAGAAATGACGAATCATATGATTTAAAATAGAAATTTATCAGACGACCACATTTAAGAACATATTTACATATCGCATCTTATAGTAAAGCAACAGCTTACAGCTGAAGTCTCTCCGAGGAGAGAATGCTTAGAGAACCGTAGGTCTCTCTCCTTCCCCAAATGACATAGTAGAGACAAGTATATATACTCTAATAATCATCTACATATCAGTTGCGGGAATCGGATAGACAACGTCATACGATTCCGATTAAATAGCTGCTAAAAATGGATGTCAAGTGAAGTGATTAATTTAAAGAAAGAATGCTTCAAATCTTAGAATAAAGGTACGAGAGACAATTTAGAAAAGATGCAAGCTTCTTAGCTTAAAATGCAGAATTTCCCAACAAATTCAATTGAACGAAGATAAATATTTTAGGTTTTCGCATTCAACGCCTTAATTCATTGTTTTATAATTTCAAATTAATTTAGCAACACTGATTCTGGTACCTTTTAAAACAATTTGAAATTCAATTGAACTAAGACAAATATTTTAGGTTTTCACATTCAACTCTTTATTTTTTTAAAGTTATCATCCATAGCCAAGAAAATAAGACCATTGATTCTTCTCTGCGCCTGAACTACAAACAGCATAAAAACTAAAATTCAGAACAACAACAGGAAATGCGGCAAGTTCTCCCGAACAAATCATCTCTTTATGGAGTCCAGCTGCAAGGTTAAGTACAGCTTGATATTCAGAACAGTTCAGTAAATCGCTTCTTCAGGAGAAGAAGACATATTTATGCAGCCATTCAGTAAAACCGATCGGTGCTTTCTATTTTTCCTTACAACTCTCTTTTCATGCGGTAACGAAACGCAGTGTCACATTTTACGGAAGAAAGATAGGGGGAATGGGGTAAAACCGGGTACCTTTGATTCTGGCGCTATTATTTTTCCTACCTAGCAGACAGATACTGAATTAAACTCTACAAGTCAAGAAAAAGGAGCAGTCATAGTGGAGTGTTGTAACTGTTGAATTCACTGCATCTGTGAAGGTTTATATGTTTTAAGAAATCAACTCTCTAATGTACGTTTGATTTTAAACTGCCCTTACTTAAAAATCAAAGCAGTTTTAAAAACTACATTGAGTCCAGCTTATTATAGATTTACTAAGGATTCATACATCAAACAATAAGGATTCATTCCAATAATTACGCGGTTCTTTATCATTTATAGAACCTCTCCACTCGGGGTAAAACTGGATACTCCAAGTGGCGTAAGACCGGGACAGTCAGTATTGATGATTCTTCCGATGAAGACGATAAGAAGACTAGACGTTCTTTGTTTCTATTTTAATGATGTATTTTTTAATTAAGTGGGGTAAAACCGGGTACCTCAATTCAGGCACTATTACTTTTTCTATCTAGCAGACAGATACTGAATTAAACTCTGGTTGTCAAGAAAAAGGAACAGTCATAGTGGAGTGTTGTAGCTTTTGAATTCACTGCATCTGTGAAGGTTTATTTGTTTTAAGACGTCAACTCTCTAATGTTCGTTTGATTTTAAACTGCCCTTACTTAAAATTCAAAGCATTTTTAAAAGCTATATTGAGTCCATCTTATTATACATTTACTAAGGATTCATGCATCAAACAATAAAGATTTACTCCAATAATTGTGCGGTTCTATATCGTTTTTCATAACCTCTGCACTCTGGGTGTGAAACCGGGTACTCCAAGCGGCGTAAGACCGGGACAGTCAGTATTGATGATTCCTCCGATTAAGACGATAAAAACACATCAGACGTTGATTGTTCATATTTTCAAGATGTATTTTCTAATTTTAATAAAGAGAAGGGTGGATCCAATGTAGAAACTGTCTTCTCTTGGCCCACGAAAGCTGCAATTGTGCGGAGGAAGAAGACAACTGCTTTACATGTGAATTTTGTAACTAATATTCTTAAATTGTCATATAAAATTTTTTTTTTTTCATTTTTGAGTGTTTGAATCTCCACGTGTACTCTTTTAATGATTTAAATTTGATCCATATATAATCAGTTTTCGAGTAACAGATATAACTATGAACTGAAATAACAAAACATTTAATTGCGAATTATCTTGAAGAGTTGTTTGAATATCTAGTGTATAAAGTCATGTCTCGTTCAATGGTGCTGTAAGTAAACGATTTTTGTTCATTTTTTTGAGTGTTTGAACCTCCACGTGTACTCTTTTATTGATTTAAGGCAAATGGCGGCATAAACAAATCCATAATACATATCATAGTCCTAAAATGTTTATGTTTAAGAAATTATTTTTGCATGAATTTAAAAAAACATTTCGAGTTATTTAAAATTACAGAATATGCCTAATTTATTAAAATAGAATGAATTAATCATTACTGAGTAGCTTTCAAATTCATTTTAACGGATTTTCAATAATGAGTCGCTTAAATAGTTGAACTAAGATTATTACACCTAACGGCCTCCTACTTCATTCTGGCTGTTTAATGAAATAATAGGAGAACACAATTTTCCTTTATTTGCAAAATTTTTGTTTGTTAAGGAGCGCATTAATTCTCAAGACGTATACAGTAAATTGCCATGAAGACATAAATCTTCATTAAGAAGACGTAAAATATGTAATTTGGCAATCAGCAAATTTCCGCCAAACCAACTGCCTTTCATTTATGACTGAGTTCCGATTGTAACTCATAAAGTCCATATTAATCAACATCAGTCTGATAATACTATTCTTAGTCATTATATTCTCATTTAGTCAGCTTATTCTTGCAGGCGGAAATGAAGTCAGCTAGTTACGTCTGAGGTTGATTGGTTGGAATTTAGTGGCACAAGAGCCAGATTTGGCTATACTGCTCCAGACAACTGGTTAAAAGTTATGTTTAAGAGTTTTGACTTAAAAGTAATCATTATGTGTGTCTATGGCTTAGAACGACGTTCTTTCGATATCGATGATGAGACTAGGTCACAGAGCACAATGTCATTTTAATTAACATAAGACAGAACACTAATTAAATTGTTAATCAATTTGAACTCCCTCCAGCATTTAGAGACGTTAAAAATTTTTTTTTTAAATGAAGTAATAATTTTTGTAAGTTGTCAACATAAATAACGACTTTAGTTTAGTTATAGCAACGTCCCGTTCTGAAACAACACGAGGGCTATTTGGAGACGGACCTCGTCAATTTGGTCCAAGGTCAGATGACTAAGACGACGCCTCACTAAACTTCCTGTTTCTTTTTTCAATACTTATATGTATTTATTTATATATTTGTACTGTTCCATGCATGCCAGAGCAGTTTTTAAATTTATTGCGCTAGGGATTTGTTTATATTTTATATGAAAAGAAAGAGCATTCATTTTGTCATTCTTTACTTTGTGAGCATCATTCACCATACTTGGTGGTTGAATACATGTAAATGAAGCTATTCTCTTCCCACCGAGGTGGGTCGAACCATGTTTATACTCCCAGCTCTAATGAATTTAGCCCTCTGACACCGAGCGAGGCGGTCTCTTATGGTCTAAAAATTTCCCTTTAACAGCGACGAAGGCCGGTCTGATGCGGTTGGCTTCTGTTGAGGGGAGGTGAGGTTCTGATGTCGCTTAGGAGATAAGCGCGGTAGGGTGTCCAATTATCCTTGCAAACCGCAGACCATTTCTGTAAGCCTTAACCCCTTCAGTCGAAATTAAGAAATAATGGAGTTAGAATTTTTTCCTTTGGTGAACTGCGTGCTACTTCAAAGGTTAAGGCATAAATGAAATTTCAAGCCTGTAGATGAAAAATTAAAAAAGTTACCCCATATCCGGCATCCGGACACAATACCGGATATTTCAACTGAATAAAGACAAAAAAATCTCACAAATTTCAGTTTAAAATGGCTGTCAAAGGATAATAAAATATTGTAGAAGCCTTTTAAATGGTAAAAAAAGGATTGAAAACAAGAAATTGCTTGAAAACAAAATTCACCACCGTGTTCCATTTGGGGAAGAACGATGATTTTCTCGACTTTTTTGGAAAAACTAAAAGAATGAAATGATTTCATGCCTGAAACGAAAAATTCTTGCAACGATTACATTTCTAAGGAAACCGAGAATCAAATTAAAAAAACAGCATGTAGTTTCGTCAATTATTGAATTAAATAGGGGGTTACACCCCCTACTCCCTCCGCTCGTCAACCCTCAAGAATTACGTTGTGATTTTTGCGGGATCTCTACGTTATCCCAGCTCGCTTCGCTCTCTCGCTGTAGTTGTGTGTGCCTGCTAGTAATAGGAAATTATAAATACATTAATTACTAAAAGTAAATTTAAATTATTTGAATAACACAAAGTTCTAACTAAATTATTTTTAAAAAACTAAAACTAAACTTCCAATCATTAAAAACTAAATAATCAATTTATAAAATTAAAATTTTACCTTTATACCATTATATGTAAATGTTAGAAAGAAATTTGAATGCTAAAATGTAAGATAAGATGTTTACAAATGAAAATTATTTTCATCAATAAAAAATCAGACACTTAAAACTTCTTGGTACACACACAATTGAATGTTTTTTCAACAGTTTCATTAGCCGTAACTGGGTAGCTATTTATACGTTAAAACCTCGGAAAATTTGAGTTTTCGAAAGATGAGTTAACCCATTTCACAAACTTTTAGCTTACAAAGGACACTTTAAACTGACAAATGGCTTTAAATATGCTCAGATTCACTATTCAATATTATAACCCATAATAAATATTTACTTTTACCTTCAAAAAATAAAAAAATAGCCTTTCTTAAAAATTTCTGAAATTCTTGCTTTTGACACCAAAATTTTAAACATGCTTTTTTGTTCACTGAAATAATGACCAGAAAAGCTTCGCCACATGTATACACCTTCACTGCAATAATTATTTAGCCAAGAAAGATATAACTTTCCTCGCTGGGTAGCTATTTATATGTTAAAACCTCCGAAAATTTGAGTTTTCGAAAGATGAGCTAACCCATTTCACAAACTTTTAGCTTAAAAAGGATACTTTCAAGTGACAAATGGCTTTAAATAAGTCCAGATTCACTATTCAAAATTATAACCCATAATAATTATTTACTTTTACCTCCATAAAATTAACAAAATGGCCTTTTTCAAAATTTTTAAAAATTTCTAAAATTCTTGTTTTTGACACCAAAATTTTAAACACGCTTTTTTGTTCACTGAAATAATGATCAGAAAATCTTTGCTACATGGATAAAAGAACATAGTCCTGTCATAGACAACTATGTTCCTGTATGTCGGAAACCTCGTTCCGTACACAAAAACGCTTGACTCTATTTTGTACATTCCAAATGGATCGTCTTAGGAAAGATTCCTCAACAGTTTCAGCTGTTCAACAGTTCTCTTTTTCAATTTATGACTAAATCTGCCCGACTTAAACTCATTTTGAAAAATTTCGTTGTCTCAGATCAAATCAAACTAAATTCACTAAATTAGCCGAATCGATTATAAACAAAACAAACTTGCGAGCTGTTGCCGAACGGCGATTACCAAATTCGGCCTGATTTTGCGTCCACATAAGCATTTTATATATAGTGGCTGTTCATAGTTGATGTCCGGTATACCGGACACCAGGTCTGAAGAGGAAGGTTACAGCAGGGGTTGGGGAGGGTAAACGACCACCCAGGTTGGGAGAGTCCAATTCATGTCACTTCCTCACAAAAGTTCCCGGTTTAAGAGGAGCTAGAAGAAAAAAGTCGCCTCGGGTTGAAAGAGTTAAAAGTACTGCCCCTGTTCAGACAATGCCTGTATCATTTTATTGTACCTAATAAATCCCGTCCTCCACATGCTGGTAAGGCGGCTCTCTCCCGGCCTTACACCCTTCTTGGGTAGGCCGTGCCAGTGTGGGTAATTTTGCATCATACCAGCAGGAGGGCATTTGGCCACTACGTGTGATTTCAACTGCAACAGGTTCAAAACACGACCGAATTTCAATGGAATCGGGTTTGAAGCTGAAACCTTCCGATCCCGATGTCGAGACCTTACCAATAGGCCACCGTGGCCTGCATAAATAACTGCATGCGTGATGCAAAAATCATTCAAAACGCTCAACAGGGAAATTGTTAGACGTATCTTGCATGTAGTTACTTCTTGCGTAGTAATTTTTCATTAAGAAAGGGTTTATCAAAAATTGTAATTGAATTTTTAATTGATTAAAAATTAATCGGTATTTTTAACGTTTTAACTCGATAACTTCGGAGCATATTACCGCAAAAAACCATTTTTACACCATATTAATATACAAAAATTAACTTTTCAGTGATATTGATATCAGCTTCATTTGCGTGGAATTTTTTCTGTAAATTTGATTAATTTTTGAAAATAAGTTTTAAACACAATTTTCTAACTTGGCATTTCCTTTATATGGCAGCGTGAAACAAAGTAGAAATACAGGGTTGTCATAAATTATTGGATCCATTTCAAATATTAATTAAAAAACTAATAATGTTACAACTACGGTTTTTTTTTATATGAGAGTGCGTTTAAAGAAGGGTTTTTTTTTCTTCAGATAGGTAACGAGCCGTTACAGTGGTCTAGGTGATCATAAATTATTGGACATCTCACATTTTTAAAGCCAATATCTGCGAAACTATTAAAGCTAGAGGAAATATAAAAGCATGTATTTGTAGGGAACTTTACGCTCTTTAATTTGTTAAATAAATTGACTCAAAATTGAATAGTTTTCGCGATATTCAAGAAAATCCAAAATCAAGAAACCAGGAAACGCGCATCGGTCTCTGCTGATCGGTAGCCATTGCGTATTGAAATCTCTCGCTGTAGCAAATTTAGAAAGCCGTAATGGTACGCCACCTAACTGGAAAAAAACTTTATTATTAGTTTTTTTATTAATTTTTGAAATGGGTCCAATAATTTATAACCACCCTGTATTTTGGGAATAATCAGTGTGAATGTTGTGATAACTCTCGTGCGACTCAGCAAAAATAAATATTAGATTCTCTAGCAGATTATTTCTAACTAATGCTTTAACGTATTTCAAAACACTTGATGTTTTTTTTACATGATAATGCTTTTAGGCTGTCATTCTTTGTGTAAATTGCGTGATGTAAAAATCGTTACACACAGAATGCACGGAATCGTTACGCACAAAACACACAGAATCGTTACGAACGGAATGCATAGAATCGTTAAGCACATAACCCTTTGAGGGGCAGTGGGACACCGTTTGTCCCACCTACTTCAAGATTTTTTTTCATAAACTTATATAAGGTATTTTATTATAAAAATTGTTTTATTGGATATTTCAAGACCTCTTACTTTTGTAAAAAATTGCAGTACCATTGAGAATTTGCTCAAATTTATTGAAAATAATTTTTAAAATCATGCCCTTTTTTGGCAATGATTTTCTTTAAATTTCTAGAGAAAGAAAATGAATTTCGAAACAAATATGAGATTCAAAGGAAATCTTCATTGTTCAATAAATATATTCCAAATATTATCTGTATTTCAAAAGTAATTTTTTTTATCAATTATTATAGATAAAAAAAGGTGGGACAATTTTGTCCCACCGCGCATCTAAGGTTGTCAGCCTGTAGATGGCAGCACAAAAGTTCGCGACTCGGTCCTATTTCTTTCTTTTTTGAATGATAAACTTGGATTTATATACGGTATAATTATAATCACTCTTTCAAATTTAATACTTATACAGAAAAAAAATTTATATATTTCAGAAGATAGATAAATAATATTAATCAAAAATAATCTGTAAATGCAAACAAGCATTTTTTTTAAAAAAACACTGGCATATCTAAATTTATTTTGAGTGGAAATTTGAAAGCAAGAAGCAATCTTCTGAGGAATTTTTTTATAAACGGATAAAAATACACTTTTCTAAAAAGAACTAAAATTAAAGAGAATATTCAAGTCTTTCTGTATCTCTCAACGAAAAAGAAATAGTTCCGTTGAATCTGCCCACCCCACCCCCTACTTGTTTACGTTCTTGCTGCTTTTGAGAAAACGCCGTATTTCCTAAGGCACAGCTATTGTAAATAGCTCTGTTAGCAGTGATACTCAAAGAAAAGCTGTTTGAACTCTTGACAGCTTCCAGCAGCGGGTTTCTTGCGCGATAATTTACAATCGGTGGTCTTCTTACAGCAGTGGTTTTCATTACAGGTCTTGTCCAGTCGCGGTCATTAGTGTCTCACTTCTTTGACTGAAGTGAGTGATCGCATGAACTGATAACGAATTTCTGTTCCTTCCTATACAATAAACCGGGGAGGAGAGTAACATTTTACTTATAGAATCAGGGTGGTCTGCTTTCTTCTGAAGCTTTCAAACAGAGCGACATCCATAAAAATACTATTGAAGAGCTCCTCCATTTGTATGCAGAATGTGGTAAAAGATCTCCACTTCAATCACAGTATACATTTTCTACAGCTGTTAAAAGAAAATGTGCTAAAAAAACCAATTATATGCTCCAAGTGCAACTGATAAGAAGCGAACATTGGCGCAAATGACGGAAGGGAGTCGGGGAATGCTACAGTCCCTTCAGGGGCGGTGGGACATACGTCTTCCCACCCTCTCGTGAAAAATCTAAAGGCAAAAAAATATTTTTAATTGGAAAATATTTTATTTTCAGGTGATAGAAATTCAAAAATATATCTCTTTCTAAGTAAAAAATTTTTTTTAGTGTAGTGCGCTTCAAAGGGATAATGCATAGAATCGTTACGCACAGAATGTATAGAATCGTTACGCATAGAATGCACAGAATCGTTACGCATAGAATGCACAGAATTTCTGACTGGAGGTTCGAATCTCTTTCAAATATTTTTTCCTTAAATTCTAGTAGTTTCGTTTAGTTATATAGCCCGTTCTGAAGCAACAGGACGGCTATTTTGAAACGGATCAATTAATTTTGAATAGCAGTCACATGACGAGAACGACACCTGAGATAGCAACCCGTCTTCAAACTTCCTCACCACACCAACGTGCCCTCAAATTTTGAAAATCTGAACAAAAATGCGTCAGTAACTGAAAAGAAAAACATATTTTAACTTATTTTGTTCCCACGTATGATAAAATATACCTTTTAAAAAGTTTAAATAAAATTATACGATACAAAGGAAAGTGCATAATGTAATTATTTCTGAAAATATTTTCAAGCTAAACATAAGCAATTATTTTCAATTGAAATCCACTCCAACGTAGCAAAAAATAAATAAATAAAATAAAGGCAGATTAAATAGCAATAGATAAAAATGAAAACTAAATAATCCATTAATTCATTATAAGTGATATTTTGTTGAATAAAAACCAATAATATTACTAATAGTTAAAGCTTATTAATTAAACTATCTCCGTCACACTGGCGAATATTTAGTGAATAACTCAAATAATAAAATAGCACCTTTATCTTCAAAAGAGATGAATGAATTTTCATTTTCTAAATTAATGTTACCTTTTGAAACAATTAGTCTTTGGAGTCTTATCTAGCTGAGAGAAATGATCGGAATTACTGTAAAATTATAAATAATGGAATACCGCGTCGTTTCCCGAAATTGCTCGATAAACAACTAATTACTTATTCTAAGACTCAGTAATTAGTATTTGCTTATCTGAAAAATTATTTTCGTAATTATTTAAGCGTGTAATTTATCGATTTCACACGAATAAGCGGGAGTATATTTTCCATTTAACTTCAAAAATAAAAAAATAATAATTTAAAGCACAATGGGTTTCATTTTCTTTGCTATTTTTATTAAATGCCATTTGTTTTAAGTATTATAATTTACTTGAAATTCCATCAAGTTGAGAAATTTTCGTATAACTGTTTGGTCGTTGAACGTCTGAAAATATGCTGAATGCTTGATAAAAACTAATTCAAACCTTTGAAAAATAGGACACTCTAATATTAAGTATGGAAAGTAAGAAAAAGTGTAGCATTTTCGTAAAATGATTATTAAAACTGTTCATATTCCGCAGAAAGAATGTGAACTCCTCCGAGGAAAACTGATAAATTAAAATTGTAACAGAAGCTTTTAATACTTTTCCTGTGGTGTTCATTTCTCGTTATTTTAAATAAAATATCGTTGGCGATATTACCTCATAATTAAAAGAAAATAACCTCGAAGCCTTTAAAAATTCATCTTTGATTATCTGAAAATGGGTTCTCTTTTCTAAATTTTCTAAAAAAAGAATTTGCACAAAGTTCCACTAATATAATAATCATGTTGTTAGAATTTTTGATGTTAGAATAATAAGATTCTCAAACCTATGAAATTTGTTAATTTTAAGGAATTTTAAAAACTTTATACAACTTGTTATATATATATATATATATATATATATGTATAAGGGAAGGAGATAGATAGATATTCAGTTAGGAATATACTCATTTATTATCCCAAATATTAAATTTAGAAATTTTTCTTTGCAGTCTGTTGTCATGGTAGCATCAATGTCCTAAACTTATCTTTAAGCTAATGACGTAAAATATACATCAATGTCTAAAAATAGATTTTATTAAACTATCATGTCTACGAAGAATGTTATAACCTCCCTAAGGATAAAGAATTGATGATTTAGGATAATGTCTGTAATAACGAAACAATTCAAAGCAATAGAGGATGTAAGTAGATTATTCATTGGAATGCTATAAATATACAGCTAGAAAGTGTAGAAAGTTGGACCACAAGTAATCCCTAGAAAGGGAATTTTTTAATGCGAATTTTCCCTATCCGATGGGGAATTCATTCAATCTGGGCGAGTGGTGTCTGAAAGATGGAATCTGTGGGATTGGCCGATTTTAAATGTTTTATCATTTTCTAAATGTTGTGCCGACAATTATGTTTGTGTGGTATTTATTATTTTCAAATTAAATAATTAAAAGGGCGGCTTATTTTAATAGAATAAAAAGGAACACACGAAATCAACTAAAAATTGCGTCTTTACCGCCACAGAAAGTATGTGAAAAAATTCAGACTGAAAGCTACCTTAGCTCAGAGTTTTATTTTTGCATATGGCAACAAAGGAATTTTTGAATTCTGTTTTAAATGAAAAATGTCATAGCCTAGTGAAAAAGCAATGTTGCAATATTTTTCAAGCAATAAATTTAGTTCGTGTTGATATGTAACGTGATGTCCAAGTAGTAAAACATTTTATAAAATATTCTTAAATGGTGAAGAAAACTTAGAAGAACTTTTTCCTACCATTTTTGCATCATATTCTTGTAAAATCTCATTATTTAGTAATTAATTTCAAGTTGTCCATAAATTAACGTATTTTTAACTTATTTTTATGGATTTTTGTAAATCCAATGAATTATTTTTTGAGACCTTGTATCATAACATGAATAGTTACAAATTATTCTCTATATCGTCTTTTCCGATTACGCATAAAAAATAAATTTAGATTATATAACAGTTATATCACATGCATTACAAAATGTTGTTCTTAGGTTAACCGCGATTTCACATTTGTACACACATTGACAAAATATTATGCCTACCGAAAAACATACGTCTGAGTCAAAAGACAGCGGAACTATTTAAAACGGAATTTTTTATTCATAAAATTCGATTAACTATCTTCGTAATAAAAGATTCATTAGCATGAAATATATTTTATAAAATTCATATCAAATTAAATATCTTAGAAGCAGAGTTGGTTTAGTTATATTAACATCCCCTTGCGAAGGGCTAGTTTGGGACTGACCTCGTAATTTTGAACCGCGGTCAGATGACAAGGACGAAAGCCCGAACTGGCATAGTCCTCTCCAAGCTTCCACACCATACCAGCAAATTATTTATACCATACCAGCAAAATATTTAAACTCAAATAAAAAACATAATCTCTAAAAAGTTCTGTTAAAAACACCCATTAATTATGAAGTAATTTTGCATTGTTTAACTGAGCATAGCTACACAGCATTATCGCATTAACTAATCTGATTAAATTCCGAAAAATTGAATGCGTTGCTTTAAATTAGGCGTAAAACTTCCTTTCGGTCTAAGTTAGAACAACACACATAAAAACTTATTATCAGTACAACTTTTACCGATAGTTTAGTGACTTTTAACAAAACTTTTTTCCTTTAAACTTAAGACTATCTAATTATTCGCAATGGAACAAGATAGCCGTATGCTCCCAGACATAGATAGCATCTCATTAACACTCCATTTTTTCTGTTGCCAGCATTCAGTCCTCCTGCTGGTATGGTGTGGAAGCTTGGAGAGAACTATGCCAGTTCGGGCATCGTGAACGTTTGGCCACTACGTATCATTTAGCGTGCAACAGGCTTCAGACACGGCGGATCTTTGGAGGAATCGGGTTACGAACCTAGGACCCTACGGGCCTAAAGTCGCAACCTTACCATTAGGCCACCGCGGCCTAGGAACAGAATTGGAAATAAACAAGAAAAATTAAACCCATAGAAAAGAGGATAATATTAATGAATAATATGAAATTCTACATTTGGAAAAAGAATGTGCTTTATTACTGATGTCGTTTCGAGATATTTTTCAAAACTATTTTAAATAAGTGTTGTCCCTTATGTTGAAAAGTATTCCAGTAAATCATACTAAGCTTTAATTGGCTTTGCTGTAAGAAACAATACAAATAATAAATACCCTTTCGAAATTTGCTCCACAACTGAACGTTTTCATGCCTTTAAACAAATGCCAAACTGAAAATTCTACAAAAGTATGCTTTATGATTAATGCACTTTGATTTTTTTTATATTATACGGTTTAACCATTCTCATTATAAGTAATTACTTTGTTCTCATGAGCCCTATGTAATGTGCTCTTTGAAATCGAAATTCTTTTTTCAGGTAAGAATGGCTAAAGATTGGTGTTCCAATTATAGTATTAAGAATAATAAGCATTTCATTAGCTCTGTAACGTTTGCTCTTTGAAAACGAAATTTTTTTCAGTTAAGAATGGCTAAAGATTGGTGTTCCAATCATAGTATTAAGAATAGTAAAAATTTCATTAGCTCTGTATCGTTTGCTCTTTGAAAAAGTAATTCTTTCTTCAGTTAAGAATGGCTAAAGATTAGTGTTCCAATCATAGTACAGAGGATAATAAAAATTTCATTAGCTCTGTATCATTTGCTCTTTGAAAACGAAATTCTTTTTTTCAATTAAGAATGTCTAAAGATTGGTATTACAGTTATAGTATTAAGAATAATAAAGATTTCATTAGCTCTATATCGTTTGGTCTTTGAAAACGAAATTCTTTTTCTCATTTAAGAAAGGCTAAAGATTGGTGTTCGAATTATAGCATCTAAAACAATAAAAGAGAAAATTATTCAGTAAAATAGAAGCTAATTAACGAGCTAAGTTTATTTAAGTTTGCTGACTTAAATTAGATGAACTAAATCGACAGGCACAGCTGCACAAAATGTGATCATGCTTATTTCGCCAAAGGATCTGAAATTCTGGCAACAGAAAAAATGGAGTTTTAATGTGATGCTATCTATGTCTTGGAGCATACGGCTATCTTGTTCCGTTGCGAATAATTAGATAGTCTTAAGTTTAAAGAAAAAAGGTTTTGTTAAAAGTCACTAAACTATTGGTAAAAGTTTTACTGATAAGAAATTTTTATGTGTTTTGTTCTACGTTATACCGAAAGGAAGTTTTACGCCTAATTTAAAGCAGGGCATTTCGTTAGCTAAAAGGCGTTAATTTTTCGGAATTTATCAGATTAGTTAATGTGATAATGCTGTGCATCTATGCTCAGTTAAACTATGCAAAATTACTTTGAAATTAATGGTGTTTTTAACAGAACTCTTTAGATGTTATGTTTTTTACTTAAGTTTAAGTATCTTTGTAAATATCAAATTTAAAATTATTTACCAGTATAATAGTTGTTTACTATTACAACAGAACAAAATGCTTCCGTACAATTTTTTTTATCCGCTATAGCACTTAGTTTTAAAACAAAATGTCAGTTTATCATTCAAGAAGATGTATTGTAGTTTTAAGGGGTTTCAGGTTACTACTGTTATAATATTTTAAAATTACATAATTGTCATCATTATAATGTACATAATCATTCCTAAATCCTTATTAAGTCACAAATTCAATTTTTAGGCAAATCATTAAAAATTCAACTTATAAATAAATTGGTTCTTAGTATTATCAGATGAATTATGGTATTTTTATGAATGTTTATAATGTGGTTTTAATCAAACTATATTTATTTCAAAAAGTGTCTAATACTCTTCATAATACTCTTAATAAATACAATTATGTACTCTTTCGGAACGATAAAGCTATATTAATCTCATACTTAAGATGACCAACTTTTTTCCAATGAAAAGGATGCAAATCTATTTAAGATATAGGAATATCGTAAATTAAACAAAGATTTTATTCATTTAAATAATAATACAGAATACACTATAATATGATAAAATGTATAATAAAAAATTTGTAACATAATTTATTGTAAACTTTTAGAAGGAGGACAGACCTTATAAAGGAAGGACTGTCTTTCCTAAAAGAGGACGGTTGGCCACCTTACTTATACTTGTAAACGAGCAGAAATACACAACATAAATACCCATGGAAAGCTAAATTGTTTATAAAATTAGAGAAAAAAATTATATTGATTTAATGATATCATTCAGTTAGTTGAAAATACTTCTTTTCATTGTCTTGGAATCAGCTTCTTAAGTTCTTCTGGAAGTTCTAGATAGTGATATCCATCAGGAACGATAATTAGCGTTCATCCGTTGATTTTGTCTTCCAAAATTTTCAGAACTGCTTTTTCTGCGAATTCAGGGCTGAAAAAGTTTTCAAAAAACATATTCAAAATACGAAAAATTAGCAAAATAAATTAAGGTAATAAATTGCAAAATAAAGCAATTGGAAATGTGGAAGCAAAAAAATAAGAAAATAATAATATAAAACCAAATAATAAAAATTGTAGAAAAGTGGTATAAGACCAAATAATAAAAATAGTATAAGAGCAAATAATAAAAATAGTATAAGACCAAATAATAAAAATAGTATAAAACCAAATAATAAAAACAGTATAAGACCAAATAATAAAAATAATATAAGACCAAATAATAAAAACACATTTTATTAGTTACGCGCGAATGCAGTAGCAACCAAAATAGTAATTAAGAGAATAGAACTAAGTAAAATCACTAACTCGAAATGGAGGTTAATCCAACTATGCACGTCTCCAAGAATCACTGGATGGCATTTTTTAAAAAATATCAAATATGCAATTTCACATAAATAAAAAACATAATAATAATATTTTATTTTAAACTTAAGTGTAAGTTTTTCCAAACACAGTACGCGAATCATTATGTCCAATTTATGATCACAAAATTTTCAAAATCACTTACATAAACCTTAAAAGTGATCCAATTTATACGTGATTCGATTGGATACCTCACATCCACCACGAGGTACGTCAGTATCTTAATGACACAATTCCAGGATGATGGATCGGAAGAGATGAGCAACATTATCTTGTTCATCTCAAGTGGCTTCCAAGGTCACCAGATCTTAACCCTTGGGGCTTTTATTTGTGGGGCTACATAAAAGACAGGGTGTAGGTGCCACCTATGCCTGCTACTCTTCAAGATCTGCGAGATGGAATTGTTACAGCAGTTGGTTTATTAACCAAGGGCCAGTTACTTCGTGTGTGCCAAGAAATGGACTACTGATTCGACGTTTGTTGCATAAAAATAGAGCTCATATTGAATGCATAAAAGAAAACTTTAAAATTTCCTCTATCCAGTGAAGTATTGTATGTGTGTTTATGTCTATATTTTAGGTTTCATTACATCCAGCAGAGTAATTAAATACTCAATGGCGATAATCGCCGCACAGGTATTTGAATGATTTCCCCTAAAAATTGTCAAACACCATATTTGGGTTCCCTCGCCGCTGAATGGAAATTATCAAAACGTCTACACCAATCCAATCTGTAATCATATAGGTAACATAATAGAAATTTCTGGATGCTTAAGTTTGTTTAACTTGATGACGCATACCTCATTTTACCAGGGCTCGTGGAACTGTCGAATCCGGGGTCGAGAGTTTTGTTGGTGGTTTTTAGAATCTCCGTGTCGACGTAATAAGGGCACACAGCAGCAAACATTATTCCATCTTTATCATAATGGAAAGTAAGCTACAAATAGAAATTAGAAAATAATGTATTTGATGACTGAAAGCGGTAATAAGCGGATGTAAGTGCCACAGAGATTCAAACACTGTGTTTCATACTAAGGACATAAGGATCGACTTCCAAAATTGCGTGGTTCTATTTCTTTTTTCATAACCTCTGTACTCGAGGTAAAACCGACTGCTCCAAGTGGTGTAAGACCGGGACAGTCAGTGCTGAAGATTCTTCCGATTAAAATGATAAAAGCACATCAAACGTTGATTTTTTAATATTTTAATGTCTTCTTCAGGAGAAGGCATTAGAATATTAATTAATATTATCCTAAGGAGAAGACATGTTTATGCAGCCATTCAGTAGGACCGATAGGTGCTTTCTTTTTTTCCTTGCGACTCTCTTTTCATATGGTAACGAAATGCAGGGTCACATTTCACGGAAGAAAGATAGGGGAGAGTAGGAAAAACCGGGTACCCTTGATTCTGGCACTATTATTTTTCCTATCTAGTACACAGATACTGAATTAAACTCTACTAGTCAAGAAAAAGGAACAGTCATAGTGAAGTGTTGTAGCTGTTGAATTCACTGCATCTGAGAAGGTTTATTTGTTTTAAGACGTCAACTCTCTAATGTTCGTTTGATTTTAAACTGCCCTTACTTAAACTTCAAAGCATTTTTAAAAACTAGATTGAGTCCAGCTTATTATAGATTTACTAAGGATTCATACCCTATCAAACAATAAGGATTTACTCCAATAATTGCACAGTTCTATATCGTTTTTCATAACCTCTGCACTCTGGGTGAGAAACCGGGTACTCCAAGTGGCGTAAGACCGGGACAGTCAGTATGGATGATTCCTCCGATTAAGACGATGGAAAAACATCAGACGTTGATTGTTCATATTTTCATGATGTATTTTCTACTTTAAATAAAGAAGAAGGGTTAATTCAATGTAGAAACTGTCTGAACTCTGAACATGAAAGCTGCAGTGGCGTGGAGGAAGAAGAAAACTGCTTTACATGGGAATTTTGTATCTAATAACCTTAAATTGTCATTTAAAATAAAAATGATTGCAACTTTACACTGAAAATCGAGTTTTCCTGATTTCCCATAGCGTTAACATGTGTATCCGCTTTCATCCCACTATTGGAATAAAACCGGTTAGTTTGGCTTAATTTATAAAAATATCATTAATAAAAAAGCAATGAAACTCTGACTTTTCTGAAAAGAGATGTAGTACTCCGATAAACACTGAATCTTATATATTAAAATCCGAAGGTAAACAAACGTATGTATCTATGTCCGGCTATCTTCTCACGAACCGCTGAACGGAGAATCGCGCGGAAAGTACAAAAAGATGGGGAATAATTCAAGGAATCCATTTCGACCAATTAAATTTCGAAATTTTAATTAGTAAAAAAGATATTGATTAAAAACTAATTTGCAACAATACTTTTCATTGTTGCAGCGCATTTCCAACCGATTTCAATGTTTAAACAAATACTAGATGTATGGCCCGGCGTTGCACGGGCTAAATCGAATAATACCTGAGGTCACGTGACACATGCCTAACGTGTGTTATAATATTGTTGAAGTGTGTTGTATTAGTATTTTCACCTCCTGCTTCAGCTGGGTGTAGATGAGAGGTCCTGTGATAAATTTGGCCATGAATTCTGAAGCAATACTCTCCTCTCCCTGTAGACGGTACAATCTGTGCACACATTGAAGCACTGGTGCGACCTTATGTTATTTTTGAAATGCTCTGATAATTCATCGGAGCCATCCATCAATCCTTTCATTTCCACTGGATAAACTGAAGCCTGCTCAATTATATTTCCATTATGACAACAATGAGTGTAAATTCCTCTGGTATTCTTTTCATCCCGGAAATACAACCCTCCGCATTTCAGACAGAGATTGTCCATTTCTCCACAGTTGTGTTCTTCAGTTCAGAACAGTTCTAGCTGCATAAAATGTTTGTATCTGATGGTGATTTTGTCCTTCAATAACATTTAGACGGCGTTCTCTTGCATGTTGTAGCATGGCTGACAATCGGCTATTTCTTTGTTCGTCTGTTCCTTCGGCTCTTCTCTCCTGCCCACGCTGTGCCATGTCTGACAATCGGCTATTTCTTTGTTCTTCTGTTTCTTCCGCTCTTCTGTCCTGGCCACGTTGTGCCATAGTTGACAATCGGCGGCTTCTTTCTTCTTCAGTTTCAACAACTCTCCTTTCACGTTTTCTAATTGCCTTCCGTCTACTGGCAACATCCCCTGTAATTCCTCTTTTTCTTTTAGGCATCAGAAAAAGCGAAAATTGAATAAAGCAGAAATAGTAACTTCCAAATATCAGCTTAAAATAGAAGCTTCTACAAATATTTAAACTTGATCAAATCAATGAATAATGATTAAAATCACTAACATAACTAATCTACATCTTTCGGCACATAACTTTACAGAAACAAAACACCTCTTTTAATTTCGTTAAAATGATTTTGTTGGACGTTATATCACGGGATAAAAAAAAGAATTTATACACTTTCAACAATACATTTTTTTTTATTTCTGCCAGCGTCACTTTTTTATTGTTGCTGTAACAATGTTCTTTAAAGTAAACGACTTCAACAATAAAATAAATTTTGAATTGCGCTGTAACAATGAAAAGTATTGTTATAAAGTATCCGAAACAATGAAAAGTATTGTTGTGAATTAGTTTTTAATTAATATCTTTTTCACTAATTAAAATTTCGATATTTAAATGGCCGAAATGGATTCCTTGAATTATTCCCCATCTTTTATTACTTTCCGCGCGCTTCTCCGTTCGGCGGTTCGTGAGAAGATAGAAGGACATACATACATACGTTTGTTTACCTTCGAATTTTAATAGGATAGATTTAATTGCATGTTTCTCTTTCATTGTTGAAAACTCCAACAATGCAATGTGGATGGCCTTTTGTGCGGGTTTTGGTCATTGATATAAAGAAACAGGGTGAATTAAATCGCTCAGATAGGGTTTTACTAAATTTTTTTCCGTGAGATTTAAATTTGAGATTTCATGTATGTAGTGCATCTTGCTTCATGCGTTTATAAACTGGACGCGAGCAAATGAAAAAATATGGATCCCCAACAACGCTGGTCATTTGACCTCACTTCTTCCCTCCGCCAGGAAATGACGCATTATTTGAGATAGCCCGTGCAACGCCGGGCCATGCAGCTAGTATTTTAATAAAATTTGACAAGCTCTATGTAAAATATCTTATCTCCAGCAGGCCTTCGAGACTTAGCTACCCTTTTTTACCCCGCTTATCCCTATATTTTTTCTACTAGGTAAACTAGCGCAACTCCTGACGAAAATTGTCCTTTTTTTGAACCACAGAATCATGGATTAGCGTTTGTCAAAATCTACTAGAGAGTATAAAATTCTCATCGAAATTTTAATTGGCATCTACACTGATAACTTTAAGGATTAAAGTATTATAAGCATTCATATATCTATCATAAATAATAGGTCTTTAAATTTCCCAAGAAAAATATAGTGTTAAAATAACAAACGAAGATGAAAATAATAATATAAACATGCTTTCAAAATATTAGTTTCACGCAAATTGGGTTTAACCAATAAACGCTTGCCGTCCTATTTTTAGGGAAGCTTCTAAAAATACATAATACGCTCTCAGAAATTATTTTTTCAACATAAAGTTTACAAAAAATATTTTTTCGCACTCGTTTAGTTTATATGAAGTCAAGTGCAGTATGTATTAACCGTCTGACTACTAAGAGTTCTCAAAATCTGAGTACAGTTGTATACGGAGGTTTGCTTACTAATTGTTCTGTGAAATGTATCCGTCCGTCCCGTTCCCTCTTTTCTCCGCCCCCACGGGTGGTGGGAGATATGAATGGCAGGCCTTTCATCTCTTATCTTTCCCTTAAGGGTCACTTTAATGACCAATCGCCCAACAGCCTTCTCCCCCCTTTCGGAACAGCAACCAGCAGAAATACGCCCCACTAGTAAAGAAGTTTCATGGTCGGTTACGGCCGGCTTAGGAGTCAGAGTGTTAAGAGTTCCGTTGATAATGTAGCCTTTTTATTTTTGAGTCAGACACGAAGGTAGTGTTCTTCAATCTTAAAAAGAAGAGAGTAGGTTTTGAATTAATTATCAAATAATTCAGTAGCATTAAACAAATAAAGCAGTAAATACAATTATATTAATGGCCTTTTTTTAAAAGTAGGACTACGTTCCTCGCATTGTGTTCTCAGGAAGGAATTTGATTCCCAAGCCAAAACGCCACAAGAATTGGTATAGAAGATCCTATAAATCTCGGCAACTACATATGTTAAAAACATAACTAATGTCTTATTCTAGAGATAAAGGGTAACAACAGAAGTTACAGAAATAATTGGAAACCGGAACTGTATTTCAGCGACTACTGAGTCGCAAAGTTGGGCAAAAATACGCACGAATTGGTGACGCGATCCTCTATATCTCGATAACTGCATATGTTAAAAACATAACTAATGTCTTATTTTAGAGATAAAGGGTAACAACAGAAGTTACAAAAAAATTTCAAAATCGGAAAAGAGTCACGCGAGTAAAGTAGTCCTAAAAGACAGCCTCCCATCATTTTTTGGAGGGGTGGGGAAGTATTTCACATAATGTTAGATTTGTATAAGTTTTTTTGCTTTTTATATTGCGTTCCTAAATAGAGACACTAGGTTCCTAAATAGGGGTCCTAAAACCTAAATTTTTCATTCAGGATATTTTTAGTAATTTTTCATTTGATTTACCTGCATTTAATATTAGTTTACAAAAGATTAGTTAAAAAAAATGCGACTTGGGAATTAATTGGTAAATGCTTTATTACTGATCCTTTTCGAAGATATCACAATTTGTTTTATATTAAACATTCGCAAAACAACAATCTTTAAGAAAACAGTTGCTCTGAAGGATTTCTTTTTGCCATAAAGTTCCATTTTGTGAAAAAAATACAAAATAAAATGAAAGATTACAATGTTATGATATTCTGGTCAAAATAATTCATTTCTTAATTCCATCTGAATATACATAAAAACAAAATATTCTTATATCACACTGAAAATACTTTATATTTTACTAGGAACAAGAAAATAAACGTAAATAATGTTCATAATCTATACTGCCATTAGGATAATAGTACCAAACTTAAGAAATTGCATAATGGCAAAATTGGGAAACGCCCATTTAGAATAAAAAAATAGATTACTAAAGAAACATTCGACTTCAGGACACGTCAAGCGATATTTGATAATCATATAAACGATCGAAAAAGAATGATTTGTTTTATTTTATGGGCTCAGTTCTGCAGACGATTTTCTTTTCTGTAATTGATTTTTAAGCAAATGTTCTGAAAAACATCATTTCAAAAGGAAATCTGATTAAAATCTAATAAAATAAAATAATAGAATGTTAAGTGCAGCGAAAAAGCTTTTCTATGATTTAGATTTACATCGCTATCTTAATCAAATAGCAATATATTTTTAATTCAAAAATGGACTAAGCAATCTAATGTAAACCAGAATCAAGAAAATAAAACTTGGAAAAGTTAATTGAATCAGCTTTTATGTATGGAGCACAATTAATTCACTCAGTTTCAGTAATGCATTATGTTATTTTTTAAGCCGATTTAAATTTTCGATAATGGAAAATTTATTCAAAAGAAAAGTGGAAGAAATTGTTATTTTTTATTTCAATGAGGATTTGCTAAGCGAACAATAAAAGGTTCGAACACTTTTAAGAAAATGCGATATTGTTGGCAAAATTACATGTGACATTTCTAAAATATTTGAAAATATTTAACACAGTAAAGTGAAGGAAAAAATTAATTAAAAAAATATACCAGTAAATATTTATTCCTGGAGAAAAAAAGAATGAAAGACTTACATATAGATACTAGCCGCCTTTGGCGACCAGCTTTTTCGCCGGGAATGTAATTTCAATTGAATCTCTTATGCATAATTTGATATTCCTGGTTCCTTTAACAATTTCGAATTTCAAATTGTGATTGACATTTAATCCATGTTCTTTCAGTAGCTTTGCATCTGTTCTGTTCGTTGTCTGCATGAACGTCCCTAATAGAGTCAAATAGCTGGTTGTGTCATGCAACATAAAATTGCACATTGTCGGCATCATCTTCACTCTTGTTCCTCTCGCAAAATATGCATTTGATTTTAACTTTAAAATGGCGCGTCACATTTTACTTCCAGCCGTGTGTTAGCTGGATGAAAATATGCTGATTAAATCATAGCATTAAACATTAAGATATTTTATCTTTCAATAATGATAGAGAAACACGCAAATAAATGTTTGTTTAAACAACGAAAACGGTTTGAATTGCGTTTCAACAATGAACGCATTGTTGTAAATTATGCAAAAAATATTTTTAAAAAAACTCATTAAAATTAGCAAAAAAAGTTGTAAGGCAACTTAATTTCTTACAGCATTAAATATTGCAGCGTTTTTATTCTATAATATTTTCGGAAGTTATTAAGGAAAAAAATTCGTTTAATTATTTCTACGTTAATATCTATAGGATTGATTTTTGACGTTATATTTTATTCCATCCCTTAAAACAGTATGAGTCCAACGTCAAAACAAATTAAAACAACCTCGAAGTAATTATGCATACGCTGACAGTTAACAATTACTCAATTATTAGGCATCAACCTACTTCTTCTTTTTTTCTTATTTAGTGAATAAGCTTTAGCAGTCGCGCAATTTTCACTGTCATTTGAGAAAATGAAATTCTAGAATATTCTTATACTAGAAAATCACCCGTCATGGTTTGACGGGTGCAAATTGCCTCTTCATTCGAGAGATTTCCCTTCAAATTTGACGTGTTTAAATATATATATATGCGAGAGAAATGTTTAGCATTGATTGAAAAGAAATAAAACAAACATTTGTTTTATGACAGGAAATATTTTTTTATTTACATATTATTTAAATATTTATTATTTCTTGGTAAACAACATTCCGTATGAAGTATTTTTCGTTGTTTAATAATTTTCCTTGTACTTCAGATGTCTGTGTAAATTTTAACGTAATTGGGAATCCTAGACCTTGAAAGTGCAACATAGAGCTGTCCATGTGAAAAGACAGGCTCATCGAGGTAAATTCCAACATGATCGAAAGTTTGCCCCTGCGATTTGTTTATAGTCATCGTGTAAGCTGGAATTGATGGGAATTGGTGGCGGTTGAGAACGAATGGTAGATTTACGTCACTGGTGGCTAATTTAATTCTTTGCAGAATCGCCACGATTGCATTCAGATACAATTTGGAATCCAAACTATATCACGCGTATGATATACCACTGACATAATTTACTACTTTCTATTAAAACACGGAAATTAATTTGAAATATTAGGATTAATATAATTTAAAATTTCTCGGGAACTATTGATCATAGCGAAATAAATTTTATATCAATCGATAGAAAATTTTATTTCACTATTTTTTCACTATTTTAGAGCTATTAAATTTGAAATTAGAACGACAGTTACTCTTTTAAATTTAAAATTACTGAAATTCAGGTTCTCTAACAATGAAATAATGCTGTTTAACGTCTCTCAGTGCTATGGCGCCAGTTTTATTGTTGGTGACGTCAGAGCGTTACCGGAGGATCTGGGCTATTATATTAGTAATTTTCTATTTTTCGCTATTTAGCCCTAACTGTTCCCAAGTTGTGTACGCGTACGGTTGAGAACCTCTGGTATAAGATGTTTGGTCTATACTCTGTCATCGCCGAGCTGCTAGCCACTACTAGGGGATATATATATTTTTGATTTTCCGCGCCTTTTTACTTTCTCGTATACGAAGAATACAAAGAGAAAGTATTGTAATCGTCAAAAAATTCGAACTCGAGATTTTGACCACTCTCCACGTTTTAGACCTCCCTGAGTCCGAAAAACACAATTTTGGAATCATGTCTGTCTGTGTGTCTATCTGTGAACACGATAACTCGAAAACTGTTGGAGCTGCGAGGATGAAATTTGTGGTATTCAAACATAATTTGTAGGTTGCTGTCAAATTTTGGACCTAATCAGTCTACGGCAAGTCTGTCTGTCTGTCTGTGTGTCTGCGTTCATGTGAACACCATAACTCAAAACCTTGAATAGCTAGATGGATAAAATTTGGTACACAGTTTTATCATCATGAATGTAGGTCCGTATAAAAGTTTGGGCCAGATCCGTCAAATGGTTGACTGTCTGTTAGTCTGCATAATCGCATACTGGTTTACTTTTGAAACGAATTCTTTATCTCCATGCGCATGCATACTGGTAGCAATCCCTGTGCACGTGGAAGGATTACGTCACTTTGTCCTTGAGCCGACCGGGAGGATTACGTCACTTTGTCCTTGAGCCGGAAAGAATTGGAAGTGTGTGAGATGCATTTTTTTCGGTACGCATCTCTTTGAATTTGATTCGTTACCTAAATGTTTTACAATCACTTTAAACTACAATAAAAAACCTTCTGATAGTCCCTGGATTCTGAGTTACAGTAAGTTCGAATTTTTTTTATCCACGCGGGGGGGGAGGGGAAAGATCACCTTTTTGAGGAAGTATACGAAAAAGTTTAGGGGAGTCCACTTCCGCTGGTTTAAATGTTTATCGTGGGTTGTTCTTTTTCTGAAAACGGGACATTTCGGCGTCCCGAAGTTGTGCTTTGGACAACCGGACAAGCTTCCTAAATACTAGACGGTCTTGTTCAAAACACATTAGCTGTACCATAAGCACTGTACTTCCTCTAATCTTATTACCCATGAAAACCATATTACAATTTTAATATTAAATTTATTTCTTAAAAATAAGAGCCTGAAAATTCAGAAAATTTTCTATTCCTTGTTTTAACAATAAAATTATCGATTCATCCTGCCATTCTACCAGAGTTTAGAACAGACTTGGTTGCCTACATGTTATTATAATAAATAGAATTCAACATATATGGTCTCTAGATATTAATTAAATATATTTCCCACTCTCAGAAACTATTCTCTCTTCCCAACTTGCTTTTCTTACACTATCTTCTCGCAAATAAGTTTTTGC
>BGPR01005909.1:8699-19771 GCA_013235015.1 Araneus ventricosus | reverse complement strand
CTTAGAAAGTGAAGATCTTTATTCTTCCGAAATAAATAACAACCATTTCCTGGGGATTTATATTGTCATTAATAAGGAGCTTGAAATATTTCCAATCAATTCTCGGAGACCGACTACCATTCTATTTTTCAATAATTCTGCTCTTTATGAAGAGTTGTGTTTTGCCTTCCAGTATTTATGGAATAAGTATTTCTCTGTCAGTGATGGAAATATATTTTGTGCAAGTATTATTATTACTGTGAATGATAGTCAAGGTGTTCATGGAATTTTGATTCACCCTCTCACACCGAGAGGGGCGGTCCAGGGCGGTCTAAAAATTTCCCCGTAACAACGGCGAAGGCCGGTCTGAGGCGTGTGGCTTCTTTTGAGGGGAGGTGAGGTTCTGAGATCGATTCAGAGATAAGCGCGGTAGGGGAGTCCAATTATCCTTGATAACCACAGCCCATTTCCGTGCGCCTTAAGGGAAGGTTATATCAGGAGCTGGAGTAAATGACCACCCAGATTGGGAGAGTCCAATTCGTGTCGTATCCTCCCAAAAAGGTCCCGTTTTAAAGAGACTAGAAGAAAAAAGTCGGCTCGGGATTAAAGAGTTAAATCGAAAATGGATGTCCATTTTGAGATCCATCAAGTTTTAAAAACTCGCTTTGAAGAAATGGCGCAGTCGACTCCACGCGTAATGAATTCCTTCTTAAGTGAATTTATAGTTATTTATTGATTTAATGAAAGTTTAAAGCTGAATTTTCTTGTATCTAAATTTCAAACAAATATAATGGGAAATCAAAATTTCTATGTAGGGTTTTCCTTTTTGGAGGAATGAAATAACTCACTTTGCTTTAAAAAAACGTTTTTCCTTGGAAGATAAATTTTGTGTTTTTAGGGTATTTAACATTTTTTACGTCCAGAGTTGGATCCCGTAACATCTCGGATATTCAGTGCTTTTCGTTCAAATAAACTGAGACCAATTTTAATGAAAATACGATATCCATGGGATACCTGAAAACGTTAATAGATTGCTCCAAAACACTTATCAAAGACTGAAAAAATTGTATCTTACCGAAAGACCAACAGACTGGATGCTTACTCGACATGTCGATTTAATGGACTAGATGCTAAGTTGACATGTCGATTTAATGGACTAGATGCTTCGTCGACATGTCGATTTAATGGATTGGATGCTTAGTTAGCATGTCGATTTAATGGACTAGATGCTGAGTAGACATGTCGATTTAATGGACTATATGCTTAGTCGACATGTCGATTTAATGGATTGGATGTTTAGTTAGCATGTCGATTTAATGAACTAGATGCTGAGTAGACATGTCGATTTAATGGACTAGATTCTTAGTTAGCATGTCGATTTAATGGACTAGATGCTTAGTCGACATGCTGATTTAATCGACTAAATGCTTAGCTGGCATGTCCTAGTCGACACGTACTACATTAATGCACGAAAACTTCAACCCGTGTTTAAATTATATTTATTCATTTTTAAAAAAGCAATTATTATTTTAATTTTATATTCATGTTTTTTAAATATAATTATTACCTTAAATATATAATCTCAAGTTTTCGATTGCTTATAAACTTGTTTAGCAAGTATTTATAAAATAAAAGTACTGTCAGTTTACTAAATTAGACCTGCAATTAGCATCACATTTTATTTCTGTACCAAATTTCAAGGTATCCAAGGCCATGTACTGGTGTTTATTGGCAGTATTAGTTGTAAATCCAAATATACTTTGTGAAACATCATTCAGCTGGACAACCCTGATTTGAAGCATTTCATAAATACTTGCTAAATTTGTAGCAAGCATTTATAAAATGAAATCACTGACAGTTTACTAAATTAGACCTGCAATTAGGATCACATTTTATTTCTGTATCAAATTTCAAGGTATCCAAGGCCATGTACTGGTGTTTATTGGCAGTATTAGTTGTAAATCCAAATATACTTTGTGAAACATCATTCAGCTGGACAACCCTGATTTGAAGCATTTCATAAATACTTGCTAAATTTGTAGCAAGCATTTATAAAATGAAATCACTGACAGTTTACTAAATTAGACCTGCAATTAGGATCACATTTTATTTTTATACCAGATTTCAAGGTATCCAAGGACATGTACTGGTGTTTATTGACAGTATTAGTTGTAAATCCAAATATACTTTGTGAAACATCATTCAGATGGACAATCCTGATTTGAAGCACTCACTAACCTTCCAGCAGGCGAGCGTATGCAGGAGATATTTATATCGGCATCACATTACATATTTATATCATTCTTTTAGAAATTTAAATGCAGTTTTTATTTATAAAATTTGTGTTTAGCATGGAACTAATAAATACAGATTGCATAAGTAAAAGTTGTATTGGTTTTTGCGAAAGAACACGATATAAATATGCAATACGAAGAACGATATCTTGAATACACGCATTGCTGGATGGTTAATAAGCTAAAAACTAATGAGGAAGTTTCATTTTAAACTTTAAACAGAAGAAATTGAAGGGATGGTTTTATTGGCTTCTAGAGACGGTTTGAACTCAATGTGTCTGTCAGAGAGAAAGAGTGTCCATTAATATTCTTAAAATCATATAACTAAAGTATTGAAAGAATGTGAAATTTCTTATTGTCCGTCTAGCTTCAACTGGACGGAATTATATGTAATAATAAATTTGGTAAGCATATGAAAGATATGATGATTTTAAAACTTTCGCCATTAGAAGTTAAGTAATTCTTCAGGGTTTAAACAAAGGAAGGAGAAAATCCATTTCAAATAAAATCTCATTCTGCAGATGTTTGCTGATTTATTCCAGTTGTTCACAATTATAAAATACACGGAATAAGAAAAATTATTTCTAGGAAACACCCCAAATGAATATATATCCAAGAATAATTACTTTTTCCCCGATAACGACCGCTCCGTTTTCATGGAGTTGTATTTGGGAATTCTATTCCGTCTTTAAAACGAACATATTGTCTGAAAGGTAGACAGGCCGTAACCTCTTAAATGCTGTGTAACGTCTTAAAGTAGGTTTTGAAAGGACATTTTACTACTTGAGGCTTAAGGCTGAGATAAAATTTGAGATGAATAATATATTTTCTCCAATGCTCGCTAATAATCTTCTTTAAAGGTTTCGTGCCAGAATACAGAATATCTATTTAAAGTCGTAATATTCATTTACAGAAACTGAAAATGCGGACATTTGTTATGAGGCAAATGGGTAGTCTGTTTGAACATCTTGATTTTATGTTATGATGACTAGACTTCATTCAAGAAGGTGAATTTTGTAGATAATGTTAATTAAATGGTATTAATTAAAAATACTTGTTAAGAGGGTGTCCATCTTAATATATCTTAAGAAAATTAGTTTCGAAAATCTGAAGAAAGTTAATTTAAACCGAATTAACAACCATTCTTCCTCTTCCCACTAGCTAATATTTATATGCATGTCCGTATAAGCCTAAATTCTTACTATTCAAATTCACAACATTTCAAATGCAATAAATTCTACTTTAAATATAGTTTAAGAATATTTATTTATTAGACCAGTTCATTAAATACGGATCCAATGGCCGGAAACGAATGCTGATGTTACTTGCAACTACTAATATTATTCGTAAGTGACCAGGAATAGAAATATGGTCATTATATATCATAACCACACATTTCGACTACATTCAAAACCAGCAGTGACGTTAGAGTCCACCCAATGGGGGGCAGGGTCTCCCCAACGGGGAAGGTACGAAATTCTGTACAAGGGCAGGGCATAATGATGATCATCTCAAATTTTTTCCGATATTTATTTATCTACTAGTTGAATAGCCAGTTGTGTGAACGGGCTGCAAAAATTTGCCCCAACGGGGAGACCCTGCCTCTCCTGATACCCCCAATAGCGCCATCCTTGTTCAAAACATCTGCATACGAAATTATATGAAGAACCCTAAGAAAAAATAAAAGTGACTCTTCAAAATAAGCTGAAGACTCAAACATCCAAGATGCTTTTTTTTCCCATAGAATGTTTTTGTTACTTGCAAATAATAACATTTTAAAAATTCAGAAAAAAAAACAGTGTGAGAATTCTGCATCTCGTTGAAAAAGTCTTGAATTAAAAAACTAATTTCTATTTTATTTAATTTCCTTGAGCAATGGAAATCAAATACTTTAAAAGATTAGTCAATAAAAATAGCAGGACTGGTAAAACTTCGATCTAAAATATAGCATACAGAACATTTTTATTGAAGCTATTTTCCCTCCCTCTTGCTTTATTGATAGCCCTATAGAACATCCACTTTATAGTTTCCTGAACTTCTGATTTCTTGGCTGAGAGCTTTCGGAGACTTAAGAGATTACCAAGAAATACAAATTGTATTTTTAGAAACTTGTTGACGAATTCGCTTTAAATTAATTCAATAAAAATGTTAAATATTTTTTATTCGTGCTCTCCTCTTTGTATTTTATGGTTTAGTTTACTTCTATAAAAGTTCCATTTTCAAGCAACACGAGGATTATTTCGGCGAGGAACTATTAATTTTGATCCGCAATCAGATGACAAAAAAGTAGCTTAACCAACATCCCTTCACGAAATTTCACGTCACACCAGGGGGAAAAAACGTTCCACCCTCGACGTCAGATATAACTGGCGCCAAGCCCACATGCACGGACGATAGTGGTGAATCGAACCTGGAACCTTTCGATCTCGCAGACGAGACCTTATTATTAGTCCACCACATCCAAGCTGCTCCTTATTAGCCTAGCCCCTCGAAGTGACATGATAAGCATGCCTTTGTAGGGAACTGTGCGATACTTATTCTGTTAAATCACATGTAATTTGAAAAACGAATAGTTTTCGAAATATTCAAGAAAATCTGAAAAGGGGGAAGAAATCCAAGATGGTGGCAAACTTTGAAACCTATTATCTCAGAAACTATTAAAGATAGAAGGAAATTAAAAGCATGCATTTATGCGAACTTTTATGCTGTTTAATTTGTTGAATCAATTGTAATTTAAAAACTGAATAGTTTCCGATATATTCAAGAATAACTAAGAAAAAGGGGATGAAATCCAAGATAGCTGCGTGACTCCAGGACTGGAGATTTTTATTATGTTCATCAGGAGTCCGTCGCGAACATGTGTACCAATTTTCAAAACTATATGATTTAATACTTATTCCAAACCCTTCGCTGACTGGACTACTTAATACTTCGAATTTAAAATTAATTTCTTCCAAACAGTAGCTGTAATGTATAAATAAAAATTAATGGCCTTGTTAATTAATGTGGTTGCTATTTTGAGCCATTCATTCCATAAATTCAAAACTTTACACACAAACTAATTTTTTATTTTTTATTTCTAACAATTTATTTTTACATCACTTCATGGATAGGTAATAAATTTATTAAAAAAGTATCTGAAACAATTTAAACAGCTAATAGCATTAATGCCGTATCAACACCAATTTCATTGTTTCATTTACATGGAATGAAAGTGGGTTCATTCCATGTAAATGAAACAATTGAATTAAATGAAGTGATTAGGAAAGTGACAATTTTCCTAATCATTTTGCATGAACGTTAAAAATGCATTTTTTTTCATTTAATAAATTTATTTTCATTTGCATAATTTAATGCTTTCCTATGCTTCTTTTCTTCATTCCAGAATCAAATTATTGTATATGTGCAGAATGTTTTAAACCACATACCAATAAACACGCCACTTATGTAAAAGTAGATCCTCATATCCGTGAATTATAATTGTAAACCTGATTCACGTTATTTAGGAAAAACAAGAAAAAATCCGATACCTTACAAAATCAGTTCATTATAGGTTTGTGGAATAGTTTCCCTTCTCCCTATGTGTTATTTATTTTTTGAGACCGAATACATTTCGACATGGTAGGATCTCAAAGATTTCTTTGAAATCTGAGTGTCGGCGAAGACCTGAACTGTGAGAAATAAAGAAGCAAGAGTTCTTTTTCAACGATTCGAGAATATTGCCTTCGTTTTCTTTTTTTCTGTCGTATCTTTTCGTCCGTTATTCAAAAAAATCAATAAGAATGAATAAAACATGATGCTTATCAGCAGTTTTTATTCATGCTCGTTTCTTTTCTGACAAGAAAAGCAGATCGATAAATCCGGTTTGTTTTCGTATGATAAGTTTCTGCTGACTCATTTGTCACAGAACTTGGAATTTGTGAGTTTTCATATTGAAGAATGTAAAAGATTTCTGGCTGGCATTTTCAAGGTGAATAAGCGAATCTGACACTGAAAAGCTGCTGGAAAAGTAATTTTTTACTAAAGTTAGAGGTTATTTAGTTCATGGCTTATTCTCAAATCGTGAATAACACTTTATTATTGTAATAAAAATTAGAAATAACCGCGCGGTGTTTCACGTGACATGAGTTTTAGAACATTAATCCTCATGGGCTCCTTGCCAAGATAAGACTGGAAAGACATTAAGCCGATAATAATCGAGCAAAGTAGGAATTCACCCTGTTTATAAATGCAAACTTGTGAAGAAACTCTTTGAACTCATCCGAAAAACAGCATAATGAAAATCAATAAAGAAAAGCATTTCTTCCGTTCTTGCTTAGAATTAGGGAGAAACGTTTCGGATATTACCACAAAAAATTTGAAACGATACCCAAATTAGAACGTTGGATACAGGAATTTTAGTTCTAATTCCTAAAGCTTTTTGAGAAAAATTACTATATTTAAAAAAAATATTGAAATTCAGTAAATTGCGTTGCAAATTCAAAACAAATTTCTTTAGAACGAAAATGTTTTCGATGCACTGTCTGATGGAACATAATTTTATTTCTGCGGTCCTCGAAAACGATACTACGGGCAAATACGTGAGAAAAATCATTCAACAAAACACAAAATATTAAATAAGAAATCTTTTACATTAAATTTTAAAATTCGAGCATTGAGGTGCCTTGAGTCATCAGTAAAACTATCTGTGTGCCAAATTCCATGGCTGTGAATGCAACAAGTTTATCTGGATACCCCACACAAATGTTTCCTTTTATAAGTAACTAGCAGAACGCGCACGGCGTTGCCCGTGGAATCAGGACTTCAAAAACATGAAAAAAAAAATCGCCCACAATGACACGAAAAAGTTTTGAAACAAAATCAAAACAAAAGATACACATTGATTTTCCCGCGATAATGACATGTAGAAAAGCAGTACAGAGTACGTTATTCCAAAACAATAATAAAAAAAAATTGCAACGTGAAAATCTTTAATATACAGCAATGGTGTATCTAAGTTATGCTGATGCAATACAGTCTCAAACCACAGTACCGTGACGTTTCAAGGTCACGACAGTACCCCCTTCGTCACCCCCCTGGAGCTTACGTGAAAAGCTATGGCACATTTTACGCAGATGGTAAAGAAACTCTTTTAGCTCATCACGAAAAAAATTCTCTGATAATTCAGCGAATTACGTTAGAAGTTCAAAGCCAACTTATCACCCATGTCAGAATCTTCCAGCACTGCTTAATTTACGACTAAACCCTTGCGTCCAACGAAATGATTTCAAATTATTCCTAGCAAAACATGCTAAAAATTGAGGAGAGAATAATTCCAACAGATGGCGCTAGCCGTAGCCAGGGAGAAACTCACCGTTCCGGAGAAAGAACTTCATTCGAAAAGAATTTTTTTAACCCTTTAAGAAAAAAAATTATTAAAAACGAACGGACAAAGATATTTTAACCGTTCTTGTTTTAAATGAGAGATAAATACCTCTGTTGTTACCATAAAAAAACTGAAAATCATAGGTTTATTAGAACGTTGGATGCGAGGGAAAAAACATTGACAGTTAAAAATATAAGGAGAAAGTGACAATTTTTAAAAAAATTCTCAAAATTCAGTAAATTACGTTAGAAATTCAAAACTAACTTCATTAGAACGGAAATCGCATGCTCTTTCCGATGGTGTATATATTTTTATCGTAAACTTATTCGTAACTATTCTATTGAGAAATTAGTGCGGAAAATCAACCAAAACAACACAAAACATTAAATAAAAAAAATTCTAGATTAAAATTTAAAATTTCGGCTTCGAGGTGCATTCAGTCACCATTACGACTATCTGTGTGCCAAATTTCATGGCTGTAAGTGCGATAGATTCGTCTGGACATCGCAGACAAACACACACACACACGCACGCACACAAACATTGCCTTTTATAAGTATAGAAGACTAATATTACGAAGAACAGATGTAGTTATATCCTTCTTATTAAATAACTAGCCAGTCACATGGCACTCTTTGCTGTTTCTCCGGGAAATGGTATACAGTACAACCCCGGTTAATTGAACTTATGTGGGGAATCTGTTTCGGATAATGATTTTTTCGGTTAAAGCATGAACATCTATTTCTATTTTGTGTCTAATTACAGTATGTAAATTTGAAACGTTTTGAGTGTAAAAAGGATTTAAAACTCTCTTTATAGACAACACTCATGTTTTCTATTAAAGTTAACCCTTCGTCGGGAAATATTCGCACCGGCGAATTCGGGAGTAATATGTCTGACAGCCACAGGTAAACAATATCGTAATTAATATTGTTAATACTGTTACAAAAGTCTTTCTCTGGGTGTATGGTGTAAACAGTCCAACACGCAGGATAATGGAGAAAGAAGGTTTATTCACAAATATGCAGGAAGACACGTAGCACAGAGAACAGGAAACAATAGATATTGCACAGATTACCAATGTAAACAGACAACAATTCACAGGTAATAACAGTTCAGCACTTTGAGATTTAGCAACACAAACAGTCAGCAAATCACTGAAAACGACAATGACAGGACTTTGAATAGCGCTCAGCTCACTTCTTCCTAGCTCGCGCTGCAGACGAAACTCTAAAGCCGTTCCCAATGGATCAACACTACTACTGCCGCTCGGCGTCTAACAGCTTACTGGCTCGCTCAGCGGATAAAACTCCAAAGACGTTCGCGCTTCAAGGCGATCAACATAGCCTCCGTCATCCAAGCGCTCTCCTTACATAGTCTCCCCCGACAGGCAGTGACATCACATGGAATCATCTAGTACATTCAAGCGTATCTCCTCTGCTAATAGAGATATCGAGAAGATTCCAGAACCTTTGAGATCCCATATTTCATCACCGAATTTGTCTCCAAGTCGCCAAGATGGTCGCCAATTTGTCGCCAAGGTCGGGGCTCCAGACGTGGCTGCTGCCGGTCATCCCATACTTACCCCTGTAAAACTCTCTTCCCAACCTTAAGACTAACAGTGCTGGGAAGCGACTTTCCATGTTTGTAACAATTACCATTTCATTTTAATTTTAGCATTCTAAAATTAATCACTGCTTTTTCTGGGGAGGATTAAAAGAAAAAGGTGGGGATATCGTTGTAAAAATTCCGACCTTCAAGATTGTTTTGTGCAATACAGTACGTGTTTTCTGGGTTTGTGATATCTCAAAAGCATTCCAGATAACCCGGGTTTCGGTTAACCCCTGTTCAGTTAACCGGGGTTTTACTGTAATTCATTTAAATTTGGAAAATATTTAAAATATTCCAGAAATTACAGAATGTAGTAGTATAGCTGTAAAATGAAATAAATAATGGATGAGAACTGACCGCATGAGAAATTCTTAATATTCTGGAATTCATTAACCCTTATAAAATAAACGCAACGTGCAATCGATATTTATGCCTACCCATTTGAAACAATTGTTCTTTCTTCGAGTTTGCAGACTGAAAAAATTAAAAACCAATTGGCGAAAAAATCACAAAAATAAGTTACTTTATAGAATTGACTGTTGAAAGCCATCAAAAACTGGGGAAAGTCAAAAGCTGAAAGAATGTTTTAAGAAAAGTTGCAATTTCTTTCGATATTTCTTCTATCAAGAAACTGGCGAAAGCTCCTGAAGAATATCTCAGAAGTTCCTAAATCCTCTTTGGAGATCGTATATTACATCCGGTCAAAGAAATATACTAGACTCATTCGTAAAGACTTGTTTGACACTTCTAAAGCTTCTTATATACAGTTTATCATGTGACGAAAACATACTATATGTGTTTATTTTTCAATTCAGTTTTTTAAATTACGTATTTTCAGAAACATTTTCAGGTATCAATCCTATTAAAATAAGGATTAATTTTGTTATAATGATTATATTTTGTGTTAATTTTTCTTATCATGCATTGTCATATTTTATTAAATATTTTACAACGTATTTATAAACATATTTAACTTGTATATCTACGAATATTTAAGATAGAAAAATACCTTAGGTAATAACTAAAGTATTTTATTATTCACAGGAACGGTTTCACCATTAGGTGGCTTTTGGAGATCGCCTTAAGGAACCACAACAATTAAGCACAAACGAAGCTATCATTTGTTTGTCTCTGATAATAAATACTGAATTGCTACACATACAGTCAAGCATCGTTTATACGCCTTTCAAGGGACTGATATAAAACAATGTATAAATTACAAGATAATCGAAATTATTTACTTACAAATTATTACAAATTGAAAGTTATTAATGAAAATTCATTTAAAAGTATCAATTTTAAAGTTTTTATGATAGTGCTAGTATAATACTACATAGTGTGGAAAATTAATAATTAAATTTTAAAAATAAAGATTTATCATAAAAATGAGAACAATCATAGCTTTATTGTAGATCTTGAGCACTAATTATACATATCTTATACGATTTATATGCATTCAGGCAGATGTTTATTTACAAAAGTCTTAAACCGTCGTGTGACGTCTTGTTTCCTGTGGTTATTAAGAAAACGTTATTAAACGAATTAGTTTCATTGACTGATTTTCACTACTCTTTTTATAAAAGAGATAAGTTCGAATATTTTTTAAATAGAGTCCATTGCGTCTTTACAGGAAGTTCGAATGACTTCTTAATCATCACTTAAATTCATCAGGGACCAGACAATTTGTCTTCTATTAATTAATCAACTGAGAATAATTTTAAAAAAATCTTAAACCGTTGTGTGACGTGCTGAATGTCTGTGGTTATTAAGAAAAAGGTTATGAAACGAATTAGTTTCATCGAATGATTTTCACTATTCTTTTG
>BGPR01005908.1:61000-87014 GCA_013235015.1 Araneus ventricosus | reverse complement strand
GCAGACGTGGAGGTTCCTCATAAAGGTGATTCTTCTTGCTACACTTAAAAAGAAAAAGACAAAATTGCAGACTGGAGCGGCTTTCAAATCTTTTTATTGTTGCTAATCGTACTCGAACGGCTGTGAAAGGAATTGTTAATTTGATCAGTTGTAAGAATTTTATGACTCAAGTTTTCGAAATGCCGATTATTACACAATTCTTAACATAAAAAAAGAATCTCGGTAAGCTAATGTTAATTCCCATTTTCTTTGAAAATAAAATATCATTTATAAATAACTTCACTAAAATAGCATCATTGACCGAGCGAAGAGAGGTTCTGTTTTAATTCGACCGTTCGGAATTTTATCTGTAAATCTGTTTGTTACGCAGTCACGACCAAACGCGTTGTTCGATCTTTTCGAATTTGGTATGAATGTTCCTTGAGGTCATTAAACACGACGTATGTGTAAGAATTTTTAATTTTTTATTCCGTTTCAAGGTGGTGGCCGTTTTAATGGTTCTGTTTCATGTAACATTCAGAATTTTTCTACAATTCAAAAGCCAAACGGTGCACAATTTAAAATACCTCCAAAAATACCTATAACAGCAAATGAAATTTAATTGTAACTTTGTTAGTACCGATAAAGGCAAACGAAATTTAACTGTAATTTTGTTAGTATCGATAAAAGTAGATATTTAATTGTAATTTTGTTACTGCTGATAATAGCATTCGCATTTTTTTTTCAGGTCAGAACTATTATTAAATAAATTCACTAAATTATTATTACACTTAAAACATCTAATAATGAAATGTGACAGGTAACATGTAATATATACAACAACGCAACGTAGACAGGCAAATATGCTGAAAAATTTTAATTAAGAGTTAATACTAAGCCAGTAAGCCATTAAAAGGTCTGATAAGCGCATTTGTGACTAATCACACATAGTTTCGAAAATGTTATATGCCATCAGTTAAAGAGGTTTATCGTGGTCATCGCGACAGAGGTAATAAACCACGCGGTTATCGTGACAGAGGTTTTGCGTGGTTTATTTCAGAACATATTTCAAATCATAAGGTTTCCGCACGAGAAGTGGTTTAGTATTTCAGTAGCGAGGCAACATCGTTCATAGCGAATACGAAATAGACCAAATTTGTCAATTCTGTTGATGTATTTGTTAAATTTATTAATGGCATACATTTAAAAAGTAATTTAACTAAAATAAAGACTAGAATCCATTTTCTCTTTCTCGTATACGAAGTATACAAAAACAAAGTATTGTAATTCTCAAAAAATCCCCCTTCCAAATTTTGACGTTTCAAATCTCCTTGATTCAGAAAAAAAATGGGGGGGGGGGTAATTGTCAGTCTCTTTGAAAACACAGACAGGTAACTTGTGATAAAACGAAACAAGCTACACGTTTGAAATTTGGCATGGGAACTCTACATCAAAATTCGAAATATCTGTCAAATTTGGGATAAAATTTATCAATGCAATGAAAGAGTTAAGCATAAAAGAATGCACTGAAGATGTAGAGACGGGGGGGGGGGAGCAAGGGATGTATCTGCGTCTGGCTGGTTTTATGGTCACACAATTTAAACTATTTCGCATGTAAAGTGAAACACATTGATTAGCGATATATTCCTTATACGTGCATCAATCGATTTCGGTATGTGGAATATTTTTCAAGAGTTTAAAAATCCCAAAAAGATTTAGACGGCGAGGAAGGCGAAACGGTATTAAACCAACGGTAGTGGTCTCCCCTAAACTTTCTGGTATACTTCCCAAAAAGGTGTCATTTCCCCTCCCCGTGTGTGGATAAAAATTGCGAACCTACTGTAACCCAGAATGCAATGGCTATCCACGAGTTTCCTTCAGCGCGCGCCTAGGTCACGAGTACCGCCAAGCGCTCGTCAAGACGTAAAATGGCCTTGCGTCATAGTAAGAAAATTGAATATGCAATTTGAACAACTTTTTTTTAACTGATTGAAACAAAAATTGAATTTAATCTACAATTAAGTTTAGAAGTCCACACACCAAATTTCATTTATTTAAGTCATTGTGTTAAGGAGTTATTGTGTTCACATTATGCGATTATGCAGACCGACAGACAGTCAATCATTCGACGTATTTGGCGCAAAATTTGACACGGACCTACATTCCTGATGATAAAACTGTGTATTATATATTATCCATCTAGCTATTTATGTTTTTGAGTTATCGTGTTCACATGAACACGGACGGACAGACAAACTTCCCGGGGACGGATTTTGTCCAAAATTTGAAAGAAACCTACAAATTATGTGTCAAGATCACATACCAAATTTCATCCTTCTAGTTCTAATAGTGTTTGAGTTAGAGGCAAATAGACAAAAACCCAAATTTGTTTTTTTCGGACTCGGGGAGGTCTAAAACGTTGAGATACGTCAAAATCTCGAGTTCGAATTTTTTGACGATTACAGTACCTTCTCTTTGTATACTTCGTATCCGAGAAATTAAAAAAAAAAAAATGTGATTGATTTGCGCTCCGTTTTGAAGCTGCACAAGAGTTTATGGGGACGAACTTCACAATTCTGAGTCGGTGCCAGGTGACAAGGACGACACGTAATTCGGCGCCCCATCTTCCGAATTTCCAGACATCCCCAACGCGAAAAAACTTCAGATTCTATGCATTCAATGCACACCACCCTCATGCGCGTCATGGATTTTAGAAGGTATCAAGACTCGAAACGGAGATCTTCGGATTATTATCTTACTTTTCAATACGCTACTACTGCAGTGCAGTTAGAACGGGCCTTAATACCGGATGATTCGGCCGACATTTACTTGATTATCCGTTTTAAAGTTTAAATCCACTTTGATATGGAAAGAAAGTGAGAATAACATATCAAACATTAAAACGAGGGTAATAAAAAGTGCAGCAAAAGATAAAAGCCTTTGAATACTTTTGCTCTGAAATGACACGTAACAAAATGGAGTCATTGCATGCTCACATGATACAGGTCATAAGTGCCGCGTCGATTTAATTTTGGAATCTACTCTACTGCATTCAGATCAATTCTGAAACAATGCACTACCACATTCGAATCTACTCCATTGCATTCAGATCAATTCTGAAAAAATGCACTATCACATTCGAATCTACTCCATTGCATTCAGACCAATTCTGAAACAATGCACAACCACATTCGAATCTACTCCATTGCATTCAGATCAATTCTGAAACAATGTACTACCACATTCATGGACGGAAAAAAATTAATGTGACTTCAAATTTTAAAAAATCTTTATATTTTCGTTACAAATATCGAATAAAAATTTAATTTTGACATTCAAACAATCCAAGATCGCAAAATTTCTCTAAATTTCCGTCACGCATTTCAAACAATTTAAATTTTCAAAAAATTCCCTAAATTTCGTTACGTATGTAGAATTAAAATTTAGTTTTTTCATTAAATGTTTCTCGAAATTTTTGACAAGGATGTGGAATTAAAATTTAATTTTGCCATTCAAACAGTCTAAGTTCTTAAAAGATTATCTAAACGTTCGTCAAGAATATGTTATTAAAATTAAATTTTGCTATTCAAACAGACTAAGTTTTAAAAAAAAGGTTTTATTTTCATAAAACATCAATATAGATTCGAGTTTCTTAAGCTTTTTCTACTCAAGACCACATTTCGGTTCAAAAATTTTCCGTAACCTCTTTTAAGCTATAAAAAGATTTTTGCGACTTCGAGCACATATCGATGTAGGAAAACAAAGCCTGAAAGTGAAGCACTAATTACTGATAAATGGTAAAAGAAACTATTTCGATACAAATTTTTATGAAAAATCTTTGAAACTACGAATTTTTTAGTAATTGCTTACTAATACTGAAAATTTACTTATTACTAATATTGAAAAATTGGATAAAAAGTAATACTGTCACTTTTTTCGCTATCCCACTTGGAGCCGGTACTCCCACTTTAAGAAGTCCTGATATAGATTAAAGTATAACGAAGCATACAAAAGCTGTCAAATGAATTCTTTTAATTATAAATACGGAAGAAGAGTTTGGCTATTCAACAGTAACATCATTCTTTTCATTGCAAAATAATTTAAAAAATTCTTATCATCTCAGAAAAGATAAGAAACTTAAAAGTATTTCATCTCAAATTTTCAATCCGTCTATTTTCTCTAATCCCAAGATCCTGACGCGATCACGTGAAAAAACGGTGGGCGGGGGGAAGGGGAGGGATCCTTTTGAATAAAAAAAAGTTACCAGTTGCCACCGAAGTTCCTAATAACCAAGCACATTTAAAAATTTTCAAATTAAAAATATTAAAGTTCTTTCAAAAATTACGTGGCCTTCACGTTTCAAAAAATTCCCATTAGTGAGTCAGTTGCTAAAAGGTAATTAGTAATTCAATCACTAGGAAATCACACCAGAATACGATTTTAACAGTCATTAACGATTATTAGTAATTCCCTCCTTGAGTTTAAAATTCCATCAGCCGATTTTCCTTTTTAATTAATTAAATTAACAGGAATTTTACTTTTGCAATAATATTTTTTTTTTTAGGAATCTAAAATATTTCACTTTTTTCCTTGAAAAATAGCGGCTTCAGTATGACCATGTCGACTTCGATATTAATAAATTAGACATTTCGCCATAACCATATGTTCATTTTTTATGTTTAAAATTAATAACTATCTACCAACGTTAATATCAAATCCATCCTATATTTGTACACTTAATCCATATCTGTCAATGTCTTATTGCCTTGAATTCCGATTCCACTTTTAGCTGGATCGGAATTTTAAGTATTCATTACATTTTAATTTTAAACTACATAAAATTTATACAGACATCTCTTCAAAAATTTATATTCTGTTACATTACTAAAACAACAATCAAAATTATCTTTCATATTCATACAAACCAAAACATTCATACTTTTCAAATGACACAATTTAAAAATTCAACAGATCCCAAGATTCTTTCAAGACAAATTTACCGGAAATTCCATTCCGCGATTCCGAACAAAATATTTTCCCGCGCGCCGATTTGAGCGAATTACCTGAAATGACAGGTAATCGAAGGTTGGCAAAGGGCCCAGTAACAAATTATCAGAATTACCTTTAAAATGAGAGTGTAATTTCAGCTGTGCAGAGTCCGCGCTTTCTCCAAGAAGGGTTTCGACTTGCTGCTTTCACCGAATGACGGAGGTAGGACAAACCAAACGTGACCTTGCTAGGTTCGTCCTTTTCCTGTCTTTCTTGCTCTTCTTTTGGCCGCCTGGTGGCGCTGTCAGCACATCGGCTCAATGGCAAGAGAATTTGGGAAAGTAGGGATTGGATTGCAGCGCATGTCGGAGAACCGAAATTTGACTGGATTCGTTTTCAGTTTAGTGTACTTTCTTTGTTATAATTCTTTATTAGGTTCAAATAATTCGGATTTAGATTTTAATTCGATTTAGGGAAGTTTTTTTAAAAATTATTTTCCATACGTATCTAGTTTTATTAAATTAGCATCCTATTTCGAAACTACAAAAGAGTGTTTTTAGACGGACCTCGTAACTACGAACTATGTTCAGATGACAAGAATGACACCCTATCCGCGAGTCCCTCTACAAACTTCCACACCACATCAACGGCAAAACGTATGACCAGGAATAACGATGGAACTTCCATGGAACGGCGGATCATGTGTGGAGTGGGATATATGAGTTCACACTTGCGATATTGCTTTGGTATCTAAATTTTTTTTATTCCATTTTTTTCATTTTATTTTTGCACCAGAAGTAGAGAAGACATTTAAAGATCCTTAAAGTTTAAAATTTTTTTCTTTTACTAAAAAATCCATTCTTTTAAATATTATTTACCCCAATTTATGTAACAATTGATGCTTCAGGGATAACTTGATGTATGAAAACAAGTAATATTAACAATAATAGGCTTGATTTTTTCTTCTTTAAACTTGAAAACTTAATATTGTTCTCCTAATAAGTTTTCTAAAAACTAGTCTAGGTTAATCTTTTTCTGACGGATTTTCAGAAAATAAGTTGCGATACAAAACAGAGCTCCTCGAATCCAAATAAATAATTACAAACAGTTAATTTGACCACAAATTTGAGATAAAAATTTATAAGCTTCAAGCAAAAAATATGAAAATAATTAGCAATTTCTGTTTTTCGAACTTGTATCCTATCCCACCATATTTTATACGAAATCTATAAGGAGTGAAAACATTGTTTTGTTTCATCCAAATTTTTCTTAATTGAATTTGAATGCTTATGTATATTACATGGTTTTCTTTACGTAGTGAATTCATTGCTTTATTTTTTCTTTTCACAGTCAAAACGTAATATTTCTTTTTTAAATTCTATTTTCATCGTAATACTAATTTTTTTGTGCCAAAATTATAAATTTCGTGTAATATGTTTTCATTTTAACACTTTCAATTCTGTAAAGCGTGGTGGAATGACGCTGAAAAAGCTCTCCGGATGGGTTTCGATGCCGGGATTTTAGAGCATGCGCACGCATCCATTAGTTTCTTCATCCATCTTTCCGTTCTGTCTGTGAGCCGGCGAGCTCTCGTTGATCACGTGAACCGCGTGCGCAGAGCGTGAAGAGGAGATGCGCAGAAGGAGAAATGTTCGTCACGGAGGATGGAAACGAATAGTTCTTTTTTTCTTAAATCGAAAACTCCAGGATTCTTTTTTTCCTCTTGCTTAGTGATGACTTTTTATTTAAGAGCTTATAACTGCGGCAATTACATAAGATTTTTTAACCAAAAAGTTTTAACACATTTTTCATTTATTCTTAACTGTAATTTCTTCACAACTTCCTTTTTGATACATTTAGTTAAAAGATTACAGTATAAATCTCTTTTTTTTTCTTTATTAGTTCGGCTGCATTCAATGCACGAACTATAAGATGTTTTCGGGAACTTTTATATTTTTGTTATGTTCTTTTTCGCCCCATCAGACTCCGAAGACATTCTCTAGTACGTTCTTCGATAGATAAATAATCCAGACGCAGTGGCGAAGATAAACAGCTTATTGCCCGGGGCTTGTAATCCAGTGAGCTTCTTGTTTATCTAAGTTCAGTATATATAAGCTTAAGGTTATTGCAACTCCAATATACCGCTGAAATTTTAGATAAGTGGAAAAAGGGCACATTCTTGGCATGATAAATATTTTATTAAGCTGGATAAGTGTGAAAAATACTTTACAATATTTTGGATAATATTTTGTTAATACTTCCGTGTTCTCCTAAATATGTTATATGTGTTATTAATAACAAATATAATTTATAGATGATCAATTGGTCGAAAATGTTACACAAGAAGAGAGAATTAACTTTCAACAAATAAACGAAACTGAAAATAGACAACTACATTTTGAACTGTGGACACATGACTAAAACAGACACTGAGGTGACACCCCCCATAAACTTTCACACCGCACCAACATGAAGACGTTTGATCCAATGTTTCGTTAATTAACATTTAGATAACGGGTTAAAGGGAAACTGAGACTTCTTTTCACTACTGGGATTTTGACGATGAAATAGGAAAGTGCTTTCCCCATTTTTCCAGTAACTGCAAGATGATATCTGTGGTTTCCAACGACCGCCTATGGAGTTTCTTGTTTTCGCTTCATTGACAATCAGTATACGCATCATACATTGAGCTGGAGATAACGACCAGCCAGCTTATTAGAGCTGAGAAAGGTTAGTTGAAAGGAGTAATCAATCGCAAAATTTCTGCTGTTACACCATATTACCACCGGTCAGGAAAAGGTTAACGTGTGTCAGGTCTTCAGTGAAACAGATTTCAAACCCACGATTCTCTAGTCATAGACCTAGAGACTTAGCTGATTAGAGTTCAGCGGGGTATTGGGCAAAACTCAAATAAATAAATTAAATTAAAAGACTTAAAAAATTTAACAGTTAATTTATTAGTAAAATAAATTTTAGAAAAGGAGCATAAATAACATATTTCGCTATAACTTTTAGTAATTTTCCTTCAGGGTAATTCACCCACACTGATCAGATTAGTGTCATATTGTTTACTATAAAAGTTGGGAAGGAAAAAAGTCCAGAAATTTAATTGTTGAAAATTACATTCAATTAACCTTATTTATTAATATAATATATGTTTATTGATAAATAAAAAACGGAGTGACCGTTTTTTGAAAGGGATTTTTCCGGGATATTTTTTTTTTCCTAATCGGGGCCTATTTAACATAGGATATCTAGTCATTTTAGCTATACATTCTCTATATAGGACTTAAAATCATTAAAATTTATCATAACGTAATTGATAAGTGCAAGTCTTGCAACTGTAATTCATCACGCGTTCTGCTGTGAACGGGCAACTGTGCGCAATGCTCACTGGGAGACTTTAGGCGCTTTCGGAATAGTCCGTAGTCCATATATAAATTACTCATAAATACGTTATATCCTTTATTAGAGGAAAGTTAGTATTAGACTGGATAGATTTATCATACCGTAATATACATCACATAATTGTTTTCAGTGGCGAATCCAGGATTTGGGTCTGGGGGGGGGGGGGCTGAGGTCATCAAAATTTTGTATCGTCGTGACGGATCTCAAACCTCATGGCTTATGTAAACCAAAACACTTTAACTTTACAGTCTTGACTCACCTAACAGGAAGAATCATTAAAAGCACTACAAAGCTTTCGATAATTTAAGAAAAACATGCAATGAAGTTATTAGCCAAAAATGTCTTCAACCGCGTCAACGCTACAAGCACAAGTGGAATGACTAGAAATGTAGGAAAATTTTCGAGCCTGTCAAGCCAGAAAGCAATATTGTCACGTTTCTATTATTTTTTTTTTAAAAAGCGAAGATAAGAACAAACAGTTGTAGCTATTTTAAATAAAATCAAGATTTCTGTCTTAGCTCTGGGGGAGGGCTGCAGCCCGATAGCTTCCCCCTTAGATTCGCCACTGATTGTTTCTAAAGTGCTTCTTCCGATGCAAGTAATTTGCATTTTCACTTTCTCGTGCACGAAGTTTACAAAGAGAAAGAAATGTAATAATAAAAAAAATCCACCTCAAGATTTGAATGATTTTCCTCATTTTACACTTTCCTGAGTCCGAAAAAATCCTTTCAGGAATTGCGTTTGTACGATAACTCCAAACGGAAAGAGCTAGATGAGTAAATTTTGGTATGAAGTCTTTTAAACCAGTATTGTGGATATGTATCAAATGACGAAATCCGCCTACGAGTTGACTGTCTGTCGGTTTGTCTATTCGTGTGTGTGTGAATACGATGACTCAAAGTCCCAACGAGCTATATAAATGAAATTTGGCATGCGCACTAGAATTTGATTTGCAAACAAATTTATTAAGTTAAACATATTAATAGATTTCCACTGAATACTTTCTTCTTTATTTATAAATTGTCTAGACTCTAGAGTGAGCACGGTTACTTTTTATCTTCCTTCTAGCTTTCATTTAATTCGCCCATAGCCACGAATGTGTTAAATTGTAGTTCAATATCAACTTTCAGATCCAGGCGTCAAAAGATAGTTACTCAAACATGCATTACTCGATTGTCTTCACTATACAGTAGAACCCCGGAAATCTGAACCCCAGGAATTCGAAATTTCGTATAACCCGAACATCTTTTTAAAATTTTCCGAGTTTCTTTACTCAAAAATGAAGGAAAAGTAACAATTACGAATCAGAAGAAAAGTTGATGTTTATTCCTAGCTTAAATATTCGAATAGGTCTTTAAGAATGAATAAGCCCGACTTAATTAGTAGAAACAAGTTCGGATATCTTCTTTTTACCCTCAACTTGTTGCCACTGTACCTTGCAAATCGCCCCGTGCGCTCTCCATACGAATTCACAACACCCCTCTACGGCATTTGGTATATCAAGAGTATTTTACAGAAATATAAAGAATAAAAAATATAAAAAGTAAAAAATCAAATAAAAAGTATGAAAGCAAAAAGCTAAAACAATTACGTTTCAGTAGCGCGCAAGATGCTACTGCAAACGCAAAACAAAAGCAGACAAAACATTTTACATGAGCAGAAAAACAAAGAAGTTTAATTTGAAAAAACTGTAGTAAAAGTATAAAAGAATCCAGCCAGCCAGACGTTATAAAGGGTCACCTGCTACCATGGGTTCAAAAAATAGAAGCTCTTTTTATAAGAAGCTTGACTTTCGTCAAAGGAAACTTCTTGTGACCCAAAAGATCCCAAGAGAAGAGAAAGACATAGTATTTCCCGGAATCCGAACAAAAGTCAGCCCCAATTAGTTCGGAGTCCCGGGTTCTATACTACGGAACTGTCGTTGGTATTTTTCAATTCAGATAAGGGAAAGTCCTTTCCCTCCCTTTTTCGTTACTTGATTGCATATTTACAAACCCTACCCTGATAGAACTGAGGCAGGAAATCAGCCAATATCATTGGCTACGAGAGGCAGTGACGCCATTTTCAGCTTTCGCACTTAGCGTGCGGCTATCATAACAAAACAAGAGTCGTCCTACTTTTCTCCATTTTCCCACAGTTAAGCAAAGAAGCCCTTCGGTTGATCAGATTATATAAAAATGAAATTCTTCTGAAATAAAGAATTGTCTTAGTCACAGGAAAATTGTCTTAAAATGCAAGAATTGTCTTAGTCGTTAGAATTTTCACATTTACTCAATTGTGAAAAATTAACACAGATTCGAATATTTTCATTATGCAATACTTATCTAAATAAATTAGTTTTCATCGAAATATTTATATTATATTTTATATACAATGTTCTGATTTCTTTACATTTTTAAAGTTATTTTTGTTTAGAGTTAATAAATTACATAATTAATTTTAAAAAATAACATTTTGATTATTGTACATCTCTGGACTCTATAACCACATAATACAATAAAAAAACATTAACAAAAATATTTTGTAAAAACAAACTTAGTATTCTACTAAAATGGATAGTTTTTTTAATTTTATTTATTTAACTCATTTTCTACGTTGAAAGAACCATAATGACACGCGAATTTTTTTCCTGCAATTATAAAATTGAAAAGCACTTTAGTAAGAGTTAGTTATGGGAATACCACACATATATTAATAGCGCTAAAGCAGATTCTATTTAAAGAGGAAAAACTAAGATTACATTCGAAACAAAACTTACCAGTAAACAAAATCTTTCTGCTGTTGGACATGATTTTCTGCCGTTCGTTTGGTATTTGTTTTGGTATTTGTACGAAATAGTATTTGTCGAATAAACTATGCACAGTAATATTCAAGCGAATTTGCTCCGCCAAATCCATGTTATTCGTGAGTAAAAATGAAACCAGCGGGAGTGTTCTCCCCTAAACTTTCTCGTATACTTCCCCAAAAAGGTGCCGGTTTCCCTTCCCGCGCGTGGCTAAAAAAATTCGAACCTATTGTTACCCAGAATCCAATGACTATCAGGAGGTTTTTCATTATAGTGATTGAAAAATATCTAGGCAAAGAATGAAATTCAAAGAGATGCGTAACGATTTTTCTCTCTTACCGGCTCAAGGACAAACTGACGTAATTCGCTACTCCGTAATGAAATTCCTCTCCGTTCTTCCAATACGCATGCGCGTGGAGATAACGGATTCTCTTCAAAAGTAAATTATACGGACCGACAGACAGTCAACCTTTTGATGGATTTGGCCCAAAATTTTATACGGACCTACATTCATGACGATAATACTGTGTATAAAATTTTATAAATCTGGCTTTTCAAGTTTTTGAGTTATAGCGTTCGCATCATCTCGAACATACAGACAGACAGACTTCCCGTTGACGGATTTTGTCCAAAATTTTATAGAAACCTACAAATTATGTTTAAAGACCACATGCCAAATTTCATCCCCGTAGCTCTAATAGTTTTCGAGTTATCGTGTTCACAGACAGACACACAGACATAATTCCAAAATTGTGTTTGTCGGACTCAGGGAGGTCTAAAACGTGGAGATTCGTCAAAATCTCGAGTTCGAATTTTTTGACGATTACAATACTTTCTCTTTGTATACTTCGTATAGGAGAAAGTGAAAAAGGATAATCGCTAGACTAAATAAAATTGCTACGTAGGTGCGTATCGTAGATCAAAAATCGCGAAGTCCAAGCAACGGAAACCTAAACTAATTCAATGGCTTGCTTTGTTATAATTTCCGTACGAGAGCAAAGACCGACGTCATCGGCTCTCGGCGAAGCGAGCCAATCATATTGTCCGATTTCCTGGCTCAGTTCTATCAGGGTAGGGTTTGTAAATACCATAATGAAAATAGCATGTACTGAATATGCTCTGCATATACTGAATGTTTCAGCAAAACCTGATTTGCTTATTCACACTGAATCCTTCTAGAACAAGACATGCCAAATAGAAAACGAATTACAAACTTTGCGCAATAAAATGAAATATCGTAACTGTGGAAAACATATATAAATAAATAATTACGACAAATTCAAAAATTAATAAAAAAAACTAATAAGGTTAAATTACGGGGTTTTTTTAAATGTAGATAATTTTTTCCCCGGATAGGTAACGCGTCGTTACGGCGGTCAAGTAAATTATTGGACATCTCCCATTTTTGAGAGTCATTATCTGTGAAACTATTAAAGTTGTTAGAAAGTTAAAAGCATGCATTTGTAGGGAATTTTACTCTCTTTAATTTCTTACATCAATTATAATTCGAAAACTGGATAGTTTTCGAGATATTCAGGAAAAACCCAAAAATGAAACCAGAAAACGCGCATTGGCTTCTGAGGATCGATAGCCATTGCGTATGGAAATCTCTGGCTGTAGCAAATTTAGAACGCCGTAATGGTACGCCACTTATCTGAGGAAAAAAAACTTTTTGAGCTATTCTTTCATTAAAAAAAACGTAGTTGTAATATTATTAGTTTTTTTTTAAATTAGTTTTTGAAATGGATGACAACTCTTCATAAATATCACTATTAAAAAACATATTCTACTGCTTGTTGTTTGAATTGTTCCGATTTAAACTTTTATTGCATAAACTTATTAAAGAAAATCACAGATTTCCAACAGAAGTTGATTCATGCTTTAAAAATTTATCTACCGATCACAGGTTTAAATTGCTATGGCGAAGTGATGTAATTTGATACCAATAAGTTTTTGCATTCTTTTTCCCATGGTCGTAGAAATGTTCAAGCTCTAACATTCTTCCAACACCTGCGGAAACAATCGCTTGTAGACTTGGGTCTTGACACGAGTAGACATTGAGCGTGCTTTTAAACACGTAGACAGGGGAAAAAACAGGACTTCTAGTGGAGAATAGTCACGGTTTAGGTCAATAAAAAACAAAGGTCGTATCATAATCCGATTCATTGTTTAGAAGTTAAGTGAGCTATCAAGAACGAAAGAAAATTTTTCATTAAAAATTTTTTAATGAAACAACTAATATTTTTAATTAAAAATTGAGTTCAAAATCATATTTTTTATCACTTTTCTGCTTTCCTTATACTCATTTATATCAATTTACACTACATTTATTGAATTTTTTTAAAAAAAACCCTGCCTTAAAAGGTTAGGCAGTAAGGGCTTCCGATTGAAAAACAGTTGTAATTTGTTGGATAAAATTTAAAAAGGGATTTTTTTTCATTTTTTACAGGTCCACTGAATTGCAGACGGTATGAAATGAATTTAGCGTATAATCAAACAAAATAAATAAACCAGCGTGAGTGTTCTTCTCTCGACTTTCTCGTACACTTCCACAATATGGAACCCTTTCTGTTTAGTTTTGTCAAAAGAACTGAATAGGCATTTTAGATCTTTACTCAGTGACAGATTTGTTCCAAAATTTAATACAAATCAGCAATTTCGGTGTCACGATCACATACCAGATTTCATTTTGCTAGCTTGCTGCGTTTTTGAGTTATTGCATTCACAAACCCACGGACAGACAAACAGACATCTCGCGGACTGATTTCACCCACAGTTTGATACAAATCTGCAGTTTTAGTATAAAAACAAAATTACGCATTTAGCGTGTCTAGCTCTCTCTCTTTGAGCTATCGTGCTCGTAGACAGACAGACATAATTCCTAAATTGTGTTTTTCGGACTCAGGGAGGTTTAAAACGTGGAGATTCGTCAAATTCTCGAGTTCGAATTTTTTTAAGGATTATAGTATTTTCTCTTTGTGTATTTTTCGTATATGGGAAAGTTAAAATTGATATCGGCAAATGATTCTTTTCGCTTCAAGTATCAATTAAAAATAAGTTTAGATACAGTTAAACATATTTATTTTATGCAGTGGCAGATTTTGTCAATATGAGGCCACAGGCGTAAAATTGCTTTGAGCGCGCCGCCCCGCCACCCAGCGTCACAAATTCGCCGTTGACCTAGCACTGCGATGTACATCGAATAGATTTTGAAGTTCCCTAGATTCTAGAGGCACGAGGCGGGCGCCTCTAACACCTGTGCGAGAAACCGCCACTGATTTTATGTCTTACACGTATACGGTGAAAAAAAATTAAAATCAGAAAGAAAAGTTATTTCCCAACCTACAGTTTTTTTTTTTTTTTTTTTTGTGGACTTAAAAGATATGATTTTTTTTAAGGGACTTAAAAGATCGGAAAAATCGGACTCATAGAGTATTTCCAAATGTTCCAAATGAGTAAGACATTTTCTAAATTGGGTAACAAATTTGATGAAATCATTTTTTTCCCCGAGAAACTGAAACATTTTTCTCACTTTAATCGTAATCGATTTTTATGCCTGTCCTCCCAAAGATTTTTCAACTTGTCATTCCGTGTGAAAAACAGTCATGTTCCTTCGAGTCTTAAAAGTTCCACTGACGAGAAATATAATATTCTCACTGGAAAAAGTTTTTCCAACTATTTTAAATATCGACAGAGGGGGAAGAACTTAAACTGACAGCTACAATGGATAAAGTACCGTTATAATACCTAATTTTTCGTTTATGCTATTTATTTTTGGGAATACACATCGTTCTGAGAAGAGAGTACTTTGGAGTTTAGTTTAGCCAGATCAGCTGTTCCCAACCTATGGGCCGCAGAACGCTAGTCAAGAGTTATCAAGGGAGTTTCAAGCGTCGTCACTTTTTTTTTGCTTTATAAACAATATATTTTTAATCCTTTTACTGTAAGGTTTACTAAATTCTTACATAAACGTGCATATAATATGTAAATGTATTATATTTGTTTATATTTACTTGAAAACGTCTTTCCGCTCGTTACAGTGACAGTCGGTCGAACTTTCTTGTGTGACAAAATACCTTCAGATTTGAATCGCTAATAACTACGAGGCTAATAATGCGAAAAGAATGGTTGACTCCACAACGGATAGATCATATCTGTAAGAGTTTGTCGCATAGTATTTGTTTTCCCTGTGACGTCATCGTACCAGTGTAGGCGCATGCGCGTGATTATTATGAATTAGCGTTATGTAAGGTTATAAATAAGTGTAGCGTCGAAACGCGTTTAGGTCGGAGGTTGATTCTGGTATCATTTTGATTTTTTTTTAGCTTGAGGAGTATTACTAGGACCCAAAGTGAGACAATAAAAATATTTATCAGAATATAAGTAAAAATCAGTATTAAATTGAAAATTTCAAACTCCGCATGTTTTTTGAATATAACATGCAGAGTTTTCTTTCAAATTGTACGAAACTTACAGAATACTTCAGAATACGTAAAAGAAACATTGTATTAAAATTTGAATATTACGGGAAATATGAGCATTTGTATTAAATAATGTTTTACTGCGCATACGTGAAATGTAATTCTATATACTGTCAACAGATGGCGTCATCAAAAGCAACTCTAAATAAAACATAAGAAAGGCGCAGTTCGGATCCTCGCCGTAGAAACGTCCTAGTCGTGAAAACGTCGGAATAAAATCCTAAAACAAGTGTTTCGTAATAATGTGTGATTTAATTATCAATTCCTTTAATACAATATTTACACAGAGTAGTATAATGGTTACAGAATACATAAATTACAAGTTTATCGCATGTAGTAAGGGTCTGTGGCAGCTTGTGATTTATCTATTCTGTAACCATTATACTTCTCTGCGTAAATATTGTATTAAAGGGATTGATAATTCAATTACATATTAATAAGAAACACTTGCTTTATGATTTTATCCAGACGTTTTAACGAAAATTCTACGGCGCGAACTCGAACTGCGCCTTTCTTATGTTTTTTTTTCTAAATTGTATATTTATTCAGTGGGCCGCAAAATATTTTTTATACAACAGGTGGTCCGCAGAACCAAACCAGCGGGAGTGGCCTCCCCTAAACTTTCTCGTATACTTCTCAAACATTTGTCATTTCCTTTCTCGCTGCGTGGATAAAAAATTCTAACCTACTGTAACCCAGAATTCAATGACTATCAGAAGGTTTATCATTGTAAATTATAGTGATTTGTGAAATATTTAAATGAAGAATCATATTCAAAGAGATGCGCATGTATTAAAACTTAGCAATATTTATTTTCTGTCAAACTCGAGCAATGCAAGCTCCGTGTGCGGAGGCGAAAACAGGAGAAAATGACATTGTTCGTTATCGCTGAATAGCTTGCGCATGCGCAGAGATTACTTCCAGTACGCAAGTAAAACAAGGAGAAAGTGACGTAATCCTTCCGCGTGCACAGCGATTGCTACAAGTACACATGCGTATGGAGAATCGCATTAGAAAAATTAATTATGCAATTTGAACGCCTTTTTCTTATAACCGATTGAAACGAAATTTGGGCACAGATCTATAATTAATGTTAATGTTAGCTACCATCATACCAATTTTTATTTATCTAAACCAAAGGGTTTAGGAAATATAATTTTTACAATTATGCGATTATACAGTCCGACAGACAGTCAACCCTTTTGCACATTTGGTCCAAACTTTGATACGGACCTACATTTATGATGATAAAACTGTGCACCAAATGTTATCCATCTAGCTAGTCAAGTTTTTGAGTTATAGTGTTCACATGAACGCGGACAGACAGAAAGACAGACTTCCCGTTGACGGATTTTGTCCAAAATTTGAAAGAAACCTACAAATTATGTGTTAAGTTCACAAACCAAATTTCATCCATGTATCTCTAATAGTTTTCGAGTTATCGTGTTCACAGACAGACATAATTCCAAAATTGTGTTTCTCGAACTCAGGGAGATCTAAAACGTGGAGATTCGTCAAAATCTCGAGTTCAAATTTTTTGACGATTACAATACTTTCTCTTTGTATGCTTCGTATACGAGAAAGTAAAAAAAAAAAAAAACGCTGGGAACCGTTGATCTGGGTTAACGTTCCGTTTTGAAGCTACTCGAGCGCTACTTTGGGATGGGCCTCATCATTTTGAACTATGGTCAAACGACGATGACTACACCTGATCCGGCACATGTACCTCCATATTTCCACTCCACACCAACGGGAGGACGTTTGGCCCTCAGTGGATGCAACTTGCACCAAGCCCATATACACGGCGGATTCTTTATGGAATTGGGCCCCGAAACCAAGATTTTGTCCCAAGACCATCGCGCTTCTAAAATTCCCTATGTAGTCAGGGCTGGAAAAACTTCCTTATTAGACAAGGATAGAAACATCAAATCATGAGCGGTTTGTAATGAAAATGACAACAATTTGCATCTAATGGTGTCAATTCATATTCACTTGGAACACGTCAAATAAACTACGCTAGTTTAATTTTGGAATCCATTTTGCGTCTTGGAGGAGAAAAATGAACGTGACATAGCGTCGAGGTGGCCTCCGGATGGGAACAACCGACACCTCCTCTTTCGGAGGCATTGGAACAACACAGTGTAGGATAATGTGTAGCTAGATGCTAGATGACATATGCGGTTACACTTGCCGAGTGACTGCGAAGTCGCGTGACTTGACTCCATTAAAGAGAATCTTTGAAACAAATAATATTTAGATATAAAGTATACTCTCTATTATCCGTGCGCGGATTATCCTGTTTGCGGATTATCCGTGCTCATTCCGGACTCACAAAAAAATTTAAAGAGAAACCTTTTCACGCTTAACATGCATGTAAAATCGATGTTGATGTTCGATCGAGAGATTCATTCCGTGAAACTAGTGAGCTGTGACGGCGAAGGATAAATAATAGATTTTTTTCCCTCCACGTACAATCCTACCGGTTCAACGCCTAATTTTCCGAGAAATGAATCATCCACTTCCTGCTAGCTCATTCTCGTACGAACACGCTTCTGCCTGGCACGTCATTCTTTAACTTCTTCGTCTTCTCTCACTTTGGCAGGTGTTCCTTTAGTTTTTGCATCTTGTTTATCGTCAGTTAGTAGCGTGAATTTTTTTAATGGTAAAAATGAGCGGTGTGAAACGAAAACGAAACGTTTTAAATGTGAAAAAAAATTAGAAAGCCTTCAAAACTTGATAATGGAGAATCAGCTAATACTGATGCAGAAGATGTGCTAAATGAGGGAAATACAATTTCTAATTCTGCTGCTCCACAACGTGTGGAAACTTAGTTAGATTATATGGGACAAAGAGGATTTGATTACGTTGGCATTACTGCGGTTCGTAAAATATGCGTCGATATTCGACAAGAGATGAACAAACAGCAGAAGCAAAGACGCATAACAAATTTTTTTTAAAGCAGTAGATGTTAAAAGGAAAATTCCTAGTTTGATGTTATACAGCATGCAAATGTAAGTAATTTTTATATTTCTGTACTGATGTTGATTTTTTCTTTAATAAAAAGGAGTTTTCGGATTATCAGTGTTTTTCTCTTCTCCGTGCGATCCCTCCCGGTGATTATCTCGGATAATCGGGAGTGCACTGAAATTTCAAGCAAAGATATCTAAAATTTCGAAGCCTTACTCAAATCTGACATTAAGCAAATCTCATTAATATATCACTAGGGTTACCATACGTCCGGATTTCGTCCGGACACTCCGAATTTCAAGCTCACGTCCGGACTTGTGTCCGGATCTTCAAAATGCTCGTATTTACGCCACTGAATGCGACGAGTGAGAAATTTGCTTATAATTGAGGAAATCTGACGTATTCGAAAAAACCGACTCCGCCAATGAAAGAAAATTCATCGTTTACATTCATTGTTGATGAGAAAGTGGATGAGCCTCCTTATGCAAACCCCAGTACAAGCTGAAAATTAAAAGTTTTGGCAGCTTTACTTTAATTCTGTTTTTCAATATTATAATTTTGAATTAGCAAACATCAACAAAAATTGTATCTTATTTTAGCTCTGACGCCTTAAATGTGTTTTCACATCTTCAAACTCTGTACTAGTGCTATGAAAGAGGGTCATTGGTAGGCAGCTATTAGAATTTTAAGCTTATACTTTCACCCCCAAGACCAGGGGTGGAGCCATTGGGGCCAAGCCCCACCCCCCGTCGGGGAAAATTTTTGTACGGTGTATTCAACTAGTTGATAAATAAAGATCTGGTGAAAATTTGAGCCCAATTTCATTACACTTATCCCCCCCCCCAGTACAGCAGGTCGTGCCCCCTCTTTGGGAAACCATGCCTCCCCGTCGGGGAAACTCCAGCGTCACTCCTGCCCAAGACCCTTCAACCCCTCCCCGGAGTGTCCGGATTTTATCTAAAAAAATTTTAATAACCCTATATATCACAGTATGAAAGGCTTCTTGCGCATTTATTCTACATAATAAAACCGAGAGCGTATCTTAACGTTAATGGAAACCACGAACAAAGTTGGCAGCAAAAAAGTGTCCTTCACAAATGTCCTGTCTGACGGTCGTTCGAGTAGGAAGAAGTGTTGTGTAACATATCTTAGTTAAACCTAGATAATGACCCGTCTTCTAAGTACGCATTAACGAACGAATCAATGTAGCACTGCCTGTAATTTTAGAATATTCCACGCTACTTCCGTACACGCTTCAACCACCTGAGATCACGTGTTAGAGTAATGCTAAGTTGAATACCTGCTCGAATCCCCCCTCCCCAAAAAAATTGTTTCTGCATCAGTTACTCCTGATTTCTTTAGAACCACATTAATACACTACAAAACTATCTTGCATGAGCTCATTTTTGGAAGAACTAAAACTACCAGATATTCTAAACCGATCCAGAATGCTCTAAATCAGTGGTTCCCAACCATTTTTTTATTCTTATACCCCATGAAAGGTTTTTTTATATCTGTGGGTATCCGCTATTGTTATATACCTCCAACCTTCCCTCCGTGAAAAAATGTTTTTATTAATAACGATAAGTGTTCTAGTTTACCTTAAAAACAGGGCTGGATTAATCTCTCTATGGGCCAATAGGCCCCTTTTTACACCTATTGTTGATGATCTCCCTGACCCAGGCCCCAGTTTAAACTGAAAATTAAAAGCTTCGGCATTTTTTATAAAATTCTGAATTTCATGTCTATAGTTTTGAATTACCAAACATCAATTAAAAAATTATTTTCTTTATATTCTGATGTCTTAAATTTTTTTTCAAATCCTCGAATTTTGCGCTAGTGGTACGAAAGGGGATCGTAGACAGCGTTTAGAATTTAATACTATACTTCGCCCCCCCTTTCGGTGTGTCCGGATTTCAATTAAAAAATATGGTAACCTTACTTTTTATTGATTTTAATTTAATCTCTATATAGGCAATTTTAAGGAGCAAATTTTGACACGCTAAAATAGCAAAACATTTACAATTGCGAGAGAGTCGATTTCAAGAGAGTTGATTTCCGTATATCGCGTATAAAAAATCCCAAATTAAAATTTAAAAGTAATTTTATACAAAATGGCAAAACTTTTTTTTAACTCACTTTAAATACTCTTTGATTGTAGCATCGGATATTTTTAAAATTATAAAGCAACATATTTTTTTTTTTTAGATTTATAAAACATCATAATATAAAACTTGCAGAGGGTAGTTAATTATGAATGTCGTTAGAATAATGTTCCAAAATTTAAACTATACTTGATTTTAATTTGAATAACTTCGAGTGCACGGCCTTTGTAAATTGAATGAAAACACAACATTAAATTATTCTGAAAGTATCGCAAGAAAGTAAAAATTCTCCCGGTCCCCTAAAGTTGCGGGGCCCCTAGGTCCGCGGTGGCGCACCTATGACACTGACCCACGAGTTGATTTTTAAAAACTTATTTTTTTTTTATCATAAAAGAAAAGACAATCGAAAATATCAAAAAATTAAAGTATAAATATCTAATAGCGAATTCATTAAAAAAATATTTCCAAGTGGTCATTGACTAACTGATTTTCTATCGGATCACTCACTGTACCTGCGTATAATTCATGACAGTCGGTCATAAACTTCACATGCAAAAGTAAAAGTTGTAAAACAAAAAGGAAACTTTAACTTTTAACTTTTTAGAGGAACTTTTATTGGTACCCTTTTTACCACACCATCCCTTCCCCTTTCCAAGTGATGCCACTGATTTAGTGATCCACGTACTAATATTTAAAAAATAAATAATCGTCAAAAGTTGACCCACTTCTCAAAAAGGTTCGCCATCACTGCCCTAGGTACTGTCTGTCCGCCAGGAACTGTCGCCGCCAAATTGTATAGTTTACGACGGTCGCTATAGCAACTGGTTATGCTAGGGAAGATCCATTTCGAATAGGAGGAATCCAACGGAAGTCGGAGTTATTTAATTCTCGGCGCCAGTTTGCGGCGGAACACATTTGAATGAGCTTCTACCTACTAGAACTGGATTCTTCCAACGATAACCTGTTTCTATAGCGACCGCCATGAACTAGACAATTTGGCGAAGACAGTAGTTGCCTACTTTGCCTATTTAATAATCCGGCCCTGCTTAAAAATCAAACGACTCGAAATAAGTTAGTAACATTTTTAGGATTTATTTTTAGTTTTAGCATTTTATTCCATTTTTATAATAGGGTTAGTTTTGAGTTAAAATAAATGAAAACAGCATTGGAACAGTTTCGCATTAACTTATGATTAACGGTAACAATTAATCATTCTAATAATTAATTAATTACACCTCTTTCAATTGCGTTTTAAATAAAAACGCCGAAGTAAGCAGCTTAGAGAGGATTTGGGATTTTTCTCGATAAATCCCAAAGAAAAGAGGAAAAGAAAGAAAGAAAGAACAGTAGCGCAAAGTAAAGCTACTGCTTTTGCGAAGACGTGGGAGGATAAGCGGGCTATGTGATTGATGACAATCAATTATCAATGCAATTACTTACTAGGTCTTAATATTACTCATTCCTTTTTCTTACTTCGTGAATAGGCTTTCGGAATTGCACAACTTTAATTTTTTGCGTGAACGCAGAGAAACAACATTCTAGATTTTATTTTTTTAATATTTAATCGCTTATGTTTCATGTCGAGGTGACCTAGCGGTAGGGTCTCGATTTCGGGGCCGTAGGGTTCCCAAGACCGATTCCACTGAGGATCCGCCGTGTAGGGGGTCACACGTCCTCCCTCTGAGGGCCGTTTTAACAAATTTAAGCGCCCTGGGATAGAGTAATTTGGCGCCTCATCGGGACCGTAACTAGGAATTTGAGAGCCTACAGACACCCCCCCAAGAAACCCCCATCTAATAAAATAATTTTTAAAAAAGTCGCAAATCAGCACCTTTTCAATACATGATTTTGCAAGCCACTTTCCGTAATATAACTTGAATTAAACTCATAATTTAGGTGTTTTAGGTTCATTTTTATATCCAGCGTTTACAGTTTTTCAAAACATCTTCAATTTCCTTGTCGAATTTACTAGGCATTACTCCTCATGTTCAAATATTTGCGTTTTTAAGGTCCATTAACTTTTATTCACAGATTTGAAAAATTTTTTACTGTTTCCACCAGTCATCCCACCATTGTTTTAATTTCTTTTTACATCGATACCACTTTCACATTCGTTTGGCATAGCATAGCCAAACCAATGGCTCTTGTGTCACAAAACAAACAAACAAACATAATTTAGGATTTTCTCACTGCCTGTCTGTGTAATGAATATTTTTAGAAATGATATACATGTTTATGTAACATTGCAAAATCGGTGGCTGTCTAGTTACAAGCTCTAACCATATCTTTACTTTTAAAATCTAAATAAAATAAATTATTTTATTTATATATTTAAATAAATTATTATAAATTTTATATTTATCTTTACTTTTAAAATCTAAATATTATAAATATTTATTTAGAAATAATAAATTTATAAATAAATTTATAAATTTATTATTTCTAAATTAAGAAAAAGAATATAATATAGTAGATTTTTACCCGCCTCTGAATCAATGGCACCCTTAGCCCATTGGATAAGACGGCGCTGCTCCGGCTGGTGTGGTGCGGAAGTTTGGCAAAGGGGCGCCAGCTCAGATATCGTCCTCGTCATCTGACCGCGATTGAGGTCCGACCCAAAATAGCCCTCGTGTTTCTTCAAAACGGGTTAATAAAACTTAACTAAACCTTTATGTTTCATGTTTTCTGCCATTACCAAGATCAGTTTCGCGCACCCCCCAGAGGTACGCGTACCTCCGCTTCGGAACCTTTGCTCTAGAACAGAGGTTACCAACCTGTGGTACGCGTATCCTTGGGGGTACTTGAAGGTCCAGTTGGGAGTACGCGAAATCTAAGTCGTTAATGAAGGACACAAGAAAACATAATGGATTAAAAAATATTACGTTACAGAATTTCGTTTCCCCAAAGTCATGTGAAAAGTAAAAGTTGTGTTAGTCTAAAGCCTACTCTCAAAATAAGAAAAGAGAAAGATAAGGGAAACCTGGTAAATAGCTGATTTATTGTCTTCACCAGCCCCGATTATGTATGGACTTCAATGTCCTCGCAAAAGCTATAACTTCACTGGACGGCACTGTTGTAAGCTTTTTATTTCAGTTTCTAGTTTAGACTTATTATTTAAGCTTATTAATTCGAGGCATTTGACTCTTCAGCTTAACTAAGCCTTTAACATTATTGTTAAAAAACTTCTTTATACTGACACATGGTTGGAGGAAGGGGTATGACAGTAGGGGTGCGCGAAAACAAAAGGACCAATCAAGGGATACGCGAGGGAAAAAAGCTTGGGAACCCCTGATCTAGAACTTGGGATACCAGCGGGGACTAGGGTGAGGGGTATTAGATAAAACTAAAAAAAAGAAAAAAGAAATCTCTACTAATATTAAAAGCTAATGTGCGTGCGTCTGAGTGTGGGTGCTCTACGGGGCAGAGTCGGACTTAGAATTACCAAATTTGGCACAGATATACTTTGGAGGGTGGGAATGTGCACCTCTGAGCGATTTCTTTGAAATTTGAATTAGAATTTTATTTGATTGGATTTTAACCAAAGCTTTGAAGTTTAGCGTCAATAGCTCCGGAATATATTAACGCACGAAAACGATATTTACACCACCTTAAACTTTAAAAAGTTGTCCATCAAATAATACCAGTTTTTTTTTTCTTTCTAAAAAATATTTTAATACATAATATAGTTATACTTAGGGTTACCATAATTTTTTGGTTGGAATCCGGATACGTCGATGGAGGGAGGGTTGAAAGGTCTTGCGGGGGTACAGTATGGAATTATAAAACCTGCCTACAAACAACCCTCTTTCGCAACACTAGCACAGAAAGCAAGTGGGGGAAAAAAGTTTAAGACTTCAGAATACAAAGAAGATATAATTTTTATAAATAATTGGTAATTCAGAATTAATGAAAAACAGAATTAAAACAAAACTGCTAACACTTTTAATCAGTTTGCCTGGGTTAGGAGATTCGTCCACTTTCTCATCAACAATGGATGTAAACAATGAATTTTCAAGCGGAGTGACGTCAGTTTTTTTCGAATACGTCAGATTTTCCCCTATTGCAACCAAATTCCTCTCTCTCTCCGCGTTCACTGGTGTAAATCCGGATATTTTGAAATCCGGACGTGAGCTTGAATTAAGGGCGAAATCTGGACGTATGGTAACCCTATCTATACTTATAAACAGCTACACTTAGCACTGTTGTGATGAAATTCAAACTGTTTCCTCGTTTTTCCAAATATTTAAGCAAGCATTTCCATCATCGTCTCAAATTTTAAGACTTGTTTTAATTCTATTTATGCATACATTTGGGATCATGAATTGATTTTTCGATCTTAGAATAAACCTCGGAATATTTTTGCAGACGAAATGGGGTCGCATGTGAAAAATATGTTGGTATAGATACCTTAAAACAGTACATAATTGAAAAAGGCTTATTCTCAGGGCTCATCGAGACGAATGTAACGAATTTTGATGTTTACGACATAGCACAGTAACCCTATATTCGCATTTTCAGCTGGCATGTAATTTCCTGATGCATTCGTGACTTTTGACCCGTCACATCCGGTGGCCGGTTCCCTTTGCGCTGACCCTTGACTCCGACCCACGTCCAGTGGCCAGTAATACTCAGAATTCTTGAAGGGGTTCATGTCCCCTTGTTTGTGTAGTAAAATTTTAAGGAGTTCCGTGTAAAAAGAATGCCGTTAGGACCCCAATCCCCACTTGGAGTTCTAAGAATATTAGACAACGGAAAAGAGCCGGACTAAGGGGTCGCCGCAAATAGGAGCCGGAAACGGATGTGCAGGGTCAGAAGTCACAAGCGCTCCATGGAATCATCACACACCAACAGAAAAAGCGATTCTATAATTTTATATAATGTCTCTGTACGTAAATACTTGTTTAAGATAAAGTGCTCAAAAATATTTTTAAATCTGTTTTTATACTGAAATTAACAATAAGTTTCGCTTATCTTTTAAGTTTTCGTTATAAGATAAGTGAAGCTGTGAATTAAAGTATGGGTAGTAAAATCTCCATTATCCGAAATTGGCATTTTCCGTTTATGTCACCGTTTATTCTCCATTTAAGCGCTCAGAAATATTTTTAAATCTGTTTTTTATAGTGAAATTAGCAATATATTTTTATAAAAAGATACGTAAAACTGTGAATTAAAGTATAGATAGTAGAATCTCTCTTATCCGACATCGGCATTCTCCGTTTATGTCACCGTTTATTCTCCGTTATGCGCTCGGAAATATTTTTAAATGTGTTTTTATAGTGAAATTAGCAATAAATTTTCCT
>BGPR01005908.1:43316-60990 GCA_013235015.1 Araneus ventricosus | reverse complement strand
TTTTTATAGTGAAATTAGCAATAAATTTTCTTTAAAAGATAAGTAAAAATGTGAATTAAAGTATAGATACTAGAATCTCAGTTATCCGACATAAAAGGAGAATGCCGATGTCGGATAACAGGGAAAGAAGGAGAGGGAACACTTTATCTAAAATACATTGTATTCAACAATATCTTTCATGATATACCGCATTTCAAGATTAAGAGAAAAGATACATAACTAAAAACTAATAATCTAAGCCTATCTTATGAAAAAAGGAAAGAAAAAGGAGGAAATAAAGAAAACCGAGAACAGCCTTAATATGAATCTGTAAATACAAGTAAGTTAGGATGAACATGTTAGTAGATGAACACGTTAAGTGACAATTAAGCGAATTTCAGAAAACGAGTTTTAAAGTTTAGAGGTTGCATTTTTTTATTTTTTCACTTTATTTTTGCTGTTCCGGAACTTTTGTGACGAGAAAGCATTCAAAATATTTTATGTTTATTGACATCGTTATAGGTTTTTTTTTAATTATAGAGGAAATTAATAATCTTTTGAACTTAACATGTTCTTCGATTCACGCGTCAAAAAACTTCGTTTGCTTAATCATGGAAGAACATGTTAAGTGGATGTTACTTTATGCACAACGTAATAGTGGTAGATTAAATACATACAAATAATAATGAATTGGCAAAATTGTGTTACTATGAAGCTTTATATATTTTCAACACAAGTTGAACAACAAAAATAAAGCAAATTGGATGTTGAAATAGCATACAAACACACAAGATCACAAAATAATATGTAAGTTTGGGAAACAATAAAAATAAGAGTATTAATTTTTTGAAGTATTAATTCTTTGGTTGTCATAAATATTATCATCATATTTTAAAATTTCATTTAAAATGACTTTTTTTCTTTTCTGGGAAAATAGAAGTCTAAAATTCATTTTTCATTTACTTAATAGTGCAATTTGAAATTTTGTACACATGTGTGTTCTTGCTGACAATAAACTATTTTAATATTTTCAGAACTCGGTTATCAATTGATTGCTTAACAGCTTAACATAAGTAAATTATCGCTCCATAATTTGAGAAAAATTATTATAATATTTAATAATAGCTATAACAACAAATTTTAAATAAAAGACTAAAAAATAGAAAGTAATTAAAATAAAGAAATCTGCTTTTCAGCTCAATAATAAGAGTGTAGTTTTTAAAAATGATTTTAAAAATAAATGTATAAAATGATTTCGTTGTTGTAGTCGTTAAATAAGGAACAGACCGAGCTATTAACTATTTTTTATTTATTATGGGAGAGTGGCGGAATATAGGTACATCTCGTGAAAGTTTCAAGTCGAAAGAGAGCAGAAAATAAATGCGTTCTCTCAGATAGGGGGATTAACATATAGACACCTGATCAAAGTGAAGGGAATAATAGCTATTTTTAGTAAATTACGTAAGTGTTTTAGGGAAAATTCTGGCGCCAAGAAGACGCCGTCATGATTTTCTGTGTGCGCGTCAAAGCGATTAAAACATTCTTTTAGTAATAAATATGCCAAAACGTGCGATTTAATATACCTGTAGAGCGGGAAAAAAACGAAACTGGAGTTTAAGAAAACTGATTTCGGAATACATTAATATTGTACTAAGATTTTAAAATATATAATATTAGAATTTAAAGTAAAATTAAAAAAGTGAGATTATTACATGTATATATTTTATGATATTATCTCTTAACTTGATTTACTTTCATAAAAATATTTCGCTTTCCACGAATTTCCCTATTCAATAGATTTTGTACTGAAGAGTTTAGTGGTACCCATGAATCTTTCTTTAAAGCGGTCTTATCACTGTCTTGGGAGCATCGAAATGAATGTCTTGGGAACATGGAAATGAATGTGATATACGTATTTAAGGTTTTAATCAAAGAAACATCGTTTTTAATATTGTTATTAACATACATAAAACAATTCAAGTTAAATAAAAATGTGTAAAAAAAGCAAAAACACAAATAGCTAAACAAATTAAATTAGTATCAATGGAAAATTTTTAAAGTAAAAAAAAAATAGTTAGTTTCCTGGTACAAATTCATAAGAATAAATTTCATTAACTGAAATAAACCATTATTCAAAAAAAAAAAAAAAATTCACGAGTTTCAAAAAGTTCTTTTACTTACAGTTAATTCCTCTTTCCTTTGTCATGCAATGCAGTTCAGCTTGATATATAACTCGCAATGAAGCCCACATAGAAAAATTGTAAAGAATTATTACAGAAACTTCTTTTAAAAGCAAACGATTTCTATTTTCGAATTGTCTTCTCAATATTTTCGTCTGCATTAATACTATTTTCCGCGCAGAAAACGATTCTGTGTCAATGGAAGCAGATGTTATTTTACTCAAGTTTAACAAATTTCTCATGGAAGAAGATGTTTAGTGCCCTTAAAATGTTCTTCCACGAGGAAAAAGAAAGAGACCGTGCACTTAACATGTTCATCTACTGAAAACTTCTTTATTTTTTTACTTTGCAGATTTAATGAACTTCCTATATTTAAATTAGATTTCAATGTGTTCTTTTGTCCAATTATCTCAATTTATTCAAATTTGTCACTTAACATGTTAATCCACTCAGCTCTTCAATTGAGGTTTCCTCCTGCTCTGCAGTACACTTCAAGGTTACTTCAAAATCACATCTATCCTTGTCAGACAATTTAATGCGAGAAAGTCCCGGGAAAGAAATTTCAACTTACCCGGTTTAGTTCAGCTACCCAAAACACTAACTTTCGCAAGATGTTTGTGGAAAATTGTTTTTTTTTTGTTTTGAAAAGTTATCACATTATAATTAGGGTTACCATACGTCCGGATTTCAAGCTCACGTCCGGAACAGTGTCCGAATCTTCAAAATGTCCACGTTTATGCCTACGAATGTGGCGAGAGAGAATTTTGATTGTAATTGTGAAAATCTGACGTATTCGAAAAAGCTGACGTCATTCTGCCATTGAAAGAAAATTCAATGTTTACATCCATTGTTGATGAGAAATTGGATAAGCCTCCTTACCCAGGCCCAGTTCAAACTGAAAATTAAAAATTTTGGTTGTTGTGTTCTGTTTTTCATTACTATAATTTTGAATTATCTAACAATAATAAAAATTGTATATTCTTTGCATTCTGACGTCTTAATTTTGTGTGCTTGTGTTATTAAAGAGGGGCCGAGGGCACCTTTAGAACTTTGTCCGATATCCCCCCCCCTCCCCGCCCAGTGTGTCCGGATTTCAACTAAAAAATTATGGTAATCCTAATTATAATGCATTGTAATATTCGTAACGAATAAAAATATATATTTGTAGAATTATTAAAATATGTAAAGAAAAGAAAATTAGATAAAAAATCGTTTGGTCATAAAAGAAATTAATTTTAAAATATCGTTTGGTCATAAAAGAAATTAATTTCAAAATATCGTTTGGTCATAAAAGACACTAATTTTAAAATATCGTTTAGACATAAAAGAAATTAATTTTAAAATATCGTTTGGCATAATTCTTTTGTGATCTAAGAGTATGTATTTGTTTTACATGTTTGTGCTGCGGGAGACGTCCAATAAACATATTATTTTTGATAAAGAAGGCTCTGCGATGCTTCATATTATGCTAAAATACATCACAACATGTTTATTAGAATACCTTTTACCGATGTTGAATTCACATGATATTTAAAAACACTTATTTTAACATCATAATAAATCTTTCCAAAACTACACCTAAAGCCTAGTACATAATTTCTGCCATTTTATTATTTTGTGGAATTAATTTAACATTACGCATAACAAGAGCGGATAGTTTACAAATTAAAATACAATAAAATGCATCGTAAGTTATACAATATACAGAAAGAAACGTATTTTTAAAGAAACCAGAACAAAAGAATTGTTTATAGGCAAAGGAACAAGTATTGTTATTTTCCAAGTAAAAGGAATTTTACTTGAAAATTGAACACGAAGACAAAAGACGAAAACCCTATTAAGATATAATGGCGGTTGACAGTTTAAGAAGCTAAAATTAAAAATTTTATTGTCTGTCAATTTTTTCTTTTTACTCTTTTGTTTTCACGAAAGATGGAAAAGTTTGCAATAGCATTATCCTGCTTTCTTTACAACTCCATTTTTGAAAAAGATGAATCATTCTTAGCTATATATTTAAACTAATCCAGTTAGTCTGGTCGTCATGGCAACAAAACAACAAAGCATTACAAATAAATTTTAGGAAAAGCGACTCCGAACAAAGATGTTAAAAGTGTCATAAATGAAAAGTGACGCGAGTGAAATGAAAAATGACGTCAATACAAGGAAAAATTTAAGATGACATTTCCGTAGCTTGTACAAATTATTAATTTTTCGTATACGAAATATACAAGAAATGTATAGAATTTGGTATGTGTTCTTCTATACTTATAAAAGGCAATGTTTGTGTGTGTGCGTGTGTGTTTGTCTGCGATGTCCAGACGAAGCTATCGCTCTTACAGCCATGAAATTTGGCACACAGGTAGTCGTAATGGAGACTGAATGCACCTCGAAGCCGAAATTTTAAAATTTAATCTAGATCTTTTTTTATTTAATGTTTTGTGTTGTTTTGGTTGATTTTTCGCACTAATTTCTCAATAGAATGGTTTCAAATAATTGTACGACAAAAATAGATACACCATCGAAAAGAGCACGCGATTTCCGTTCTAATGAAGTTAGTTTTGAATTTCTAACGCAATTTACTGAATTTTGAGAAATTTTTAAAAAATACCCAGTTTTGGCATCGAGATGTTACTTTTGATTTTAAATTTGTTGCATCCGACTTTCTAATAACATTATTAATTTCAATTTTTCTAGCTTATAACTAGAACGGTTCTGTCGGATTTAAAACAAGAACGGTTAAAATATCTTTTCCCGTGTTTTTTTAATTAATTTTTTTCTGGACGTTTGAGTTATTTTTCTCGATCGAGTTCCTCGCGCGGCACCTCTTCGAAACGTAGTTGGCAATTTTGATTGGCGGACGCGCAGGATACGTCATGACCTTCACCTGAATGAATTACTTCGATTATTATTTTCGGATTAAATTTTATATTTTGCTTGCTGTATAATAATCATTTTCACGTTCCAATTTTTTAATATTGTTTTGGATTAACGTACTCTGTACTGTAGCGCGAAAAAAAAAAGCAGGAAAATCAAATAATGTGTATCTTTTGTCTTGATTTTGTTTTCAAAACTTTTCATGTCATTGTGGGAGGTGTTTTTTTCTTCTTTCATTTTGTTAAAGTCCTGATTCCACGGGCAAAGCCGTGCACGTACTGCTAGTTACACATAATTTTTAGGTTTCTATCAAATTTTGGACAAAATCCGTCTACGGGAAGTCAGTCTGTCTGTATTCATGTGAACATGATAACTCAAAAACTTAAATAGATAGATAGATAAAATTCGGTACACAGTTTTATCATCAGGAATGTAAGTCCGTAGTAAAATTTGGACCAAATCCGTCGAAGAGTGGACTGTCTGTCGGTCTGTATAATCGCATACTTGTGAACACAATAACTCCTTAACACAATGACTTAGATGAGTGAAATTTGGTATGTGGCCTTCTAACCTTAATTGTAGATTTGTGTCCAATTTTTGTTTCAATGGGTTAAAAAGAAGGCGTTCAAATTCGGTTTTCTTTACGATACGCTGCGCTATTGCGTAATCCTGTCGGCTTCTTGATTTTACTTCCGCCTTGCTGCCATCATCAATCCAGAGTTCTTCCACCTAGCTTGTTTCGTTTCTGAGTTTCCGTGTTTACATTCGCACAAACTGACACATCAACAGCCAATAAACGCGTTCACGGATCTGCCAACTTCTAATATTTGGTTTACATCTACAATTCCAGGAGTAAAATCATCTGCCGCATTTCATCTCGCCATTCGTTTTCGTTGAAAGTTTTAGTTAGCATTTTCATATGCAAACAGACGGACAAACAGGCAGACTTCTCTTGGACAGATTTCGTCCAAAATTTGATAGAAATCTAAGATTCGTCTATGAGGAAGTAAAAACTTGATACGATTCTATGATCTTATCGGCAATCAAATATGGAAGCAATACACGTTTCACAGTCACATGACAAACGTAACTTCGTACGTCATCTATCCGCACGTCGACATAAGCTATATTGTGAGGTCACGGTCACGTTCCTTTTCTCCCTGTAAAATGCTTGCCCATTCTAAAATTTAACTGAAGCGGTGCAACGTGCGGTGAGTATCAAGAGAGCTTGAATTGAGTTCATTGCCTATAACAGGTGTGGGAAACAGGAGTGGCGTTAGAGTCCGCTCGACGGAGGGAGGCAGGGTCTCCCCGACAGCGGGGGCACAATCTGCTATACAAAAGGAGGGACGTAATTATGACCCTCTCAAATTTTCGCCAGATCTTTATTTATCTATTAGTTGAATAGCCCGTTACGTGAACAGGGTAAAAAAATTGCCCCGACGAGGGGGGCAGAGCTTCTCCGGCAGGGGGCTCTCTTGCCCCCTCCCGAAAACTCCACTGGCGCCACCTATGATGGGGAACCTACGGCCTTACCAGTTATTTACGATTTGCATCGAAATAATATGCTTGTCTCTAATATAATAAAAATTACAAATAAAAATTAATTTTAATTAATCATTATGCACCTCCCTTATACAGCAGGTCGTGACTCCCCGCCGGGCGAATTCTAACGCCACTCCTATTAAGAAAACTCAAAATGTAAATTAATACATTTTGAGAAAACTGTAAACACAAATGAGTATAAACCGTCGTGAATTTCTTTGGAAACTAACTTTAAATTCAGTGTCCTCAAAAATAAGAAGTGTTAGGTATCACAGATAATACTCATGAGATTTAAAAATAACTTAATTGCTTTGTTTTGTTAGATTAATGCCCAGTTTTTAAACTACACAACGGCTAAAGTACAACTTTAATGAAGAAAACTGAATGTTCCAATTAAAAAAATATTCTGCTGAATTAAATAACCGTAAACACAAAGTTTTTTTATCTCCTAAATCAGATTGTGTATGTTGAAATAAATGAATGACTGGTGAAATCCAAATATACCAGTCATTGCGCATGGGAAAATATTGATTCGGTTTAGTTTAATTAAACTCCCGCTTTGAAGCAACACGAGGGCTATTTTGAGATGAACTTTGTAATTTGGAACAGCGGTCAGATGATGAGGACGACACATGAGCAGACACCCCCTCTCCAAACTTCCGCACCACACCAGCAGAAGGACGATTGGCCGCCTCAGTACGATTTCACGTGCAACAAACAGGTCCCAAACACATCGAATCTTTCGTGGAATCGGGTTTCGAACGTGGAACCCTTCAGCCCCGAATCCGATACCTTACCAGTAGGCCACCGCGATCGTTGGATTTGGGCTTTTAAGTATGTAAAAAATTAATACAAACTCTTCACCCGCTGGTTACAAAATCACGAAAAAAGGACACAATCCTTTCGAAGTATGCAATGAAAAAGTATAGCAACCGTAAAAAAAATTCGAACTCGAGATTTTGATGAATCTCCACGTTTTAGACCTACTGAATCCGAAAAACACAATTTTCGAACTATGTCTGTCTGTGAACACGATAACTCGAAAACGAAAAAAAACTAAATAAATGAAACTTGGTGTGCGGTCTTTACGCCAAAATTTTCCACTTTATCAAATTTTGAGTGAAATCCATCAACGGAAAGTCAATCCTACTGTCCGTTCCTGAACCCGGTAACTAAAACACAACCAGCTAGATAAGAGGTTCCCACCTTGTGGTGTGCGTATCCCTGGGGGTACGCGAAGGACCAGTTGGGGGTAAACGAACTCTAAGTCGGTAATGGCGGCAGAAGAAAACGTAAAGGATAAAAAATGTTACAGAATTTTGTTTTCCCAAGTTCGTGTGAAAAGTAAAAGTGAAAATTGCGCAAGTCTTAAACCTACTCTCAAAATAAGGAAAAAAAAAAATCAAAAGGAAGTGCAATTTTTAGCTATCCTTCTAAGTTAATGCTAAATTATTACAATACTGATTTCATCTGTTTGAAGTTGAACTAATACTATTTATTGTAAAAGTGCAATACAATGTAAAATCAGAAATAAGTCCAGAAAATTTTATAAATTCGAGTTATTTGACTCTTAAGCTTTCCTAGTCCGTAAACATTAATGATAAAAACTCCTTTATATAGACGGATGGTTGGTGGTGGTGGTGGGGGAATATGACAGTAGGGGGTACATGAAATAAAAAGACTATTCAAGGGGTACACGAGGGAAAAAAAGTTGGGAGCCTTTGAGCTAGATGGATAAAATTCGCATATGGTTTTATTACCAGAATTGTTGATATGAATCGAATTCTGAACCAAATCTGTCAAAGGGTTGACTGTCTGATGATCTGCCTATCCGTGCGTATGTGAACTCGCGGGCGTAACATTGGGTGAATTTTGGAGTACACCAAGACTCTAGATGTGCGTCCAATTTTGGGCTAAATCCGTCAACGGTTAGACAGTCTGTTTGTTTGTCTGTCCATGCGTATTCCTATATGGTCTAGTGGTTAGGATACCTGGCTCTCACCCAGGAGGCCCGGGCTCAATTCCCGGTGTGAGAAGCTTCCTTTGTCCGTCCAACCGGTTAGGCTGCCCCAATGGCATCAGGCACAGAGGCATGGGGCGGCGCTCTGTCCATGAAAATGCAGGGCTGTTCTATCCAATGGGCTAATTGGGCTTTAACCCAGGGGCGCCCCACATACAAAGGCATCTTCAAATTTACTACACTGATTTTATTTTAATTTTGAGCCAAAAATTATTTAACTGTAATTTTAAATATGAAAAGGCGCCGATTTCCAAATTTTAAAACGTTAATCAGAAAACACATGACATTATTTTCTTTTTGTTAGCAACTTAATTATTTTATTCAGCAAGGTTTTTTCTTACCATAGGCACTCAAATTCTTAGATACAGCTCTGATGGGGTGCCAAATAACTCTAACCCTGGGCGCTCTCATTTGTTAAGACGGCCTGGTGCGAATGCGATAGTTCAAAAATACACCTAGTTAGATAAATGAAATTTGGTATATGGTCTTGACGCTAAATTTGCAAATCTGCGTCAAAGTTTGCACTCAATCGGTCAATGGGTGAAAAAATGTAAAGATAAATGAAATTTGGTATGTGGTCTTGACGCTAAATTTGCAGACCTGGGTCAAATTTTGCACTCAATTGGTCAATGGGTGAAAAAATGTGAAGATAAATGAAATTTGGTATGTGACCTTGACGCTAAATTTGTAGATCTGCGTCAAATTTTGCACCAAATAGGTCAATGGGGGGAAGTATACAAGAAAGTAGATGGGGAACACTTCCTTTGGTTTAAACTAAGTATACAACAGGGGGAAAAACACTTTCCACCATCCACTTTCTCGCCTACTTCCGTAAAAGGATGTCATTTCGTGTGGTAAAAAATGATTGCGTCTTTGTTTTATGCAACCGAACGTTCTCGACTGTCAGCTATATAAATACCCTCCAGTAGCCTAAAATACTTTTTCCGCAAACGATTTGTTCTAGTTGTTGTCTGGTTTTGTAACTTTCATGTTTTGTATTTCTAACTTCGGGACATATTATCAGAGGAAATTGATTTTTTTTAACCATTTTAAAATTAAAAATATTATCTCTTCAGTGATACCAGCTTGATTGCCATGGTATTTTTCGCGGAGGACTACAATTATTCAAAAATTTACTTTTAATTATAGTCGCAATAATTTGGGCACAAATAAATGTATTTAATCCTGTCAATGGACGTGGGTGCCTAATATATATGCCATACTTATAATTATTGCATTTATTTACCGAACCAAGGTCAGGTCAATAAATACAATAATTATAAGTATGCAGATTATTTCAATTCAGTTTGAATGGCAACTCGCAAGGTAAGAAAACTTTGTAAATATGGCCGTTTCCCGTGTAGTTTCATAGCACAGTTGTCATACTCAGGGCTGGCCTTAGGATGTGTGGGACTCAGTGGCGAATCCAGGATTTCGGTCGGGGGGGCGGGGGGCGGGCCTGATGTTTTAAAAAATTTTTTTTGACGAATGTCAAACTTTATGGCTTATATAAACCAAAATACTTTAACTCTACAGACTTTTCTCACCTGACAATAAGAATCATAAAGAACACTACATGTTTTTGACCGCGTCAATGTTACAAATACGAGTGGAAAGACTACAAGAATGGGAAAATTTTCGAGCCTGTCAAAAGCCAGGAAGAAATGTGACTTTTTAAAGCGAGATTAAGAAAAAAAAAAACATCTGTAGTGATTTGAAATAGAATAAAGAATTCTGGTCTTTCTCTGGGGGGTCTGCAGCCCGATAGCCCCCCCCTGGATTCGCCACTGGTGGGACCCAATTGGAGACAATTTTGGTCAGCAATTTCGTTCTTCACAAAAATTAAGAAAAAAACCAGTGGCAGCGTTCTCTCCTCGACTAGAAAGCCAGCGGCAGCGTTCTCTCCTCGACTAGAAAAAGCCAGCTGCAGTGTTCTCTCCTCGACTAGAAAAAGCCAGCGGCAGTGTTCTCTCGATTTTCTCGTATACGGTAAAACTTCGATTAACCGTCACTCGTTTAATCGTCATCGTCTAAAAAATATCAACAAACAAACAGACATATTTAAAACTGTCCACAGACCTTGCATTGTCTAACCCTAAAGACTGGGTGGAATAAACTCTTGCCTGAACCGATTGACGAAAGTGCAGGAACTGAGACTGTAAATGTTGACGAAACTGTGCAACAGTGTAGGACTGAAGAGTGAAACCAGAAGAAGTAACAGATTGGTTGAAATGTGACAAAATGGGTGGAGGCTTTGAAATTTTGAACAATGATGAAATTGTTTCTAGTCTGACTACCATTGAAGAAGAAACTGACAGGGGTGATTGTGGCTTCATGAAAAAATATCTGAAATTTTAGCAGGAAAATTATGTGTAGGGAACGGATATGTTTTCATTGATTACGGCGCAGATTCAACTTTAGCATGCAATTTTTAATATGCTTTTTTCACATATGAAATTGATTTAATTTATTTTGTCTTAGTTCATGAGTTTTCAATAACATTCTATAACACACATGAAAAGAAACCATCAAAATTGATAACAAAACAATATTAAAAATATAATAACTTTTTGTATGAATAGCATTAATGAATATATATATATATGGATTCTTATGGGACTATTCTTAAGTGAGGTAGATATTCTTAGTTATGACATGACATTTTCTAAAAAAATCATTTGGACTGACTCCGCATAATCCAAAATAAACAACAAGAATATATGAAAAAATAGTTTCCACTAAACGTAATTTTTTCCCCTGGTTTTTCATATTTCTTATAAAAAATGCTTCACATTACTACAAAAATAATTACTCGTAAAATGATTTTTTTAAGAAAGTGAAAATTAAAATCGAAATAAAAATCGGAGTTTTCCGTAGTATGGATTATAATTTGTGTAGTCCGTAGTAGAAGCCGCAATTGCGTAGAAACTACGGAGAATCTGAAGTAGTTTGAGTCTTTGGCACTCTTAAGTTTTGAAAAATAGATTTATCAGAAAATTCCGGTATTAAGGATGAAGAAAATACCGGATTTCCGGTATAATACCGGAACACAATCAAACCTGAACTGATGCCGATGAAGGATCATTTCTTAACTAAAAACCAACAATAGTCACTCAGAAGTAGAAAAAAATGTTACCAAAGTGCATCGACTGTTTGAAATGCAAGAGGAAGCATGCGACACTGATCCTACTCCTGTTTAAGATATGGAACATCGCCGCAAAGAAAGCTCGAGCCTCAAAGACACGGAAGAAGATGACAACTTATTTTAAAGTAATATAGGTTTATAGTATTACAATACATTTCTGTATATTACTACTCTTCAGGGGTGTAGAGGAGGCTGTAGAATTTCCTTTCATCGTGACGTGTCCTATGACTACATGAGAGCATAAATTCTGCTTTTCAACATAAAAAAAGAATAAAATATTTTCTGAGACATTATGAATCAAGAGTTCTTTGAAGCAGAATATTATTTATCCTTATGAATCAGAATAGGTTATATACACTTGCAGCGATTTCAATGGATGCAACATTTTTTAAAAGGCACTCGAACATCAAGCTAAAAAGGCCTTTTAACACTCGATACGCAACTCCCTTACAACCAGGCCTGTCCCCCCGGGGGGGGCACCACGTGGATGGGAAGTAGCCGGATAAGTAAGAGGGTTTTCGCTTCGCTTGGGGGTATAGTAATAGTGTGGGGTTGAGTTCACTCGGATGACGGGACGTACGTCCATCGGGAGGGGTTGGGCCGTGGCCGGTGATGACCTTTAAGACCAGGGGTGTAGTGCAGGAGGAACGCCGTTCCGGCACTGCTTTTTAAAAAAGAGAAATAAATAACAAAAAATTGTGAACTCGTCCTTAAAACAGCGCGATTTTTGTCATTCAGGTAAAAGCCTTCCGGCACTGCTTTTACAGCGTTCCGGCACTGCTTTTAGAGCATTCCGGCACTGCTTTTAGAGCGTCCCGGCACTGCTTATTTTGCGACTACACCACTGCTACTTTTATACTGAAGTTTATACTGATCGTTCTGTAAAATTAAATACAATACGTATGAATTATTTACTTGTAAAGGATTGATTTTATTTTAATTTTCATCGCAAGTCAGAAATGAAATCACGTTACTGTACATATCTATTAAGAGATCTCTGCTATCCGTCTATTCGGTTATCCGTCACAGCGCTGATCCGGACGCTGACGGTTAATCGAAGTTTTACTTTACTTACAAAATATGGTGGGTTTTGTGCATATCATTATATTTAAGAAAACCGAGAATGGTTTTGGACCTCTTCCCTTTATCCGATGCAAACCAAAATTTGATACAAATTTATAATTTTGGTGACAAGACCATATACCAAATTTCATTCATTTAGGTTGCTGCATTTTTGAACTATAGTATTCTCGTACCCACGACCAGACAGATCACATCCACGACTGACAGTAAACACCTACAATTCTGCTGATAAAAACCACATGGTAAATTTAATCCTTCTAGTTTTTTACGTGTTTCAGCTATCATACCCAAATACATGCGTTGTTCGGGATAAATATATTTTCAAATCTAAGTACTTATAACACTTTAAATTTAATTAAACAGTTTTTCGCAGCAGCGTATTTCTTTGATTTTCGTTCGCCCTCTCCCGTGTCGGCAAACCTCAGACCCCTCTGCCAGCAGCTAAACATTTCTCTTTTTGCCTCCGCACTTTGAACCACCTGGCTCAAGTCTAGCAATCTTTGGGATCAGGTTTGGGATCAAAATAGCAAAATAAGGCCAAACCTTCTTAAAAATAAGTCCAAATTTGACAAATTGATTGAAATCCTGATTTGCTATTAGAAAAAAGGGCTGTCCTTCATGAAAACGAATCTCACTTTATAGGCATATGTTTAATGCTATATTATTAAACTAAAATTTAAGTGAAAGAAATTTAAAACGTAATTGTTCTATTCAGGAGCTGATTCGTTTGACAGCTCATTATGTATAATTTGAAATGTGTAATATCTAAAATTTATTAAAAAACAATAGAATAAGTAATTAAAAGTTGTTCTAAAAGTCATTAACGAAAATGAAGCCAAAGCCAGCCAGTGACGATTGTACGTGGGTGAAGCACACGGCCTCAATGGGCCACAATCTTCGATCATAATGAGTTGGAGTGTGGATTAATCCTAATGATGCTTTGACCTAATATGGGGAGAAAGTTAGTGATGAAATGAAGCCAAAAAAGGCCGAAAATGAAATTAAGGCCAAATGAAAATTTCTAAAGCCAAAAATGAAATTAAGGCCAAATGGAAAATCCTAAGGCCAAGGACTTTCAAAAAAGGCCAAATTTCCATAATTTGATCTTAAAAAGGCCAGTACGGCAACCCTGATTGGGATTCAATTTTTCCTCACATCATCGCTACGCGGCAACAAAAGTTCTGTCGTATGAATGGTTTTTATTCCATGACACGTCCATGCGTCCGACAGGAAAGTCACCGCAAAGTGTTTCTTCTTTTTCTCCCTTGGTTGAAAGCGAAGCGAAAACAGTAACCTTCAATGACCTTAAAACGCCGATGAGGATTGTTTCAAAATTTGTAAAAATTACACGACACATCGCGTAGTACTTAAATTATCTTCATTGGAAAAGATAATTGTTTGCTCTTTAGATGGCATATAAATGATTTTTGTGCTCTAATTATTTCAAGAATTATTGACGGAAAACTAAGCAATAATGCCAGAGTTTGGCTGACTTTTTGTTTTTTAATTAAATTCTTAAGAAATAATTAATTTTGAAAGTTGAAAATAAAGCAGTTAACCTAGAAATGTACCCTAGAATGTGTGCAAATATGATGTCGCTACTGTTCACCGTTTAGGAGGAGTTCTTGTGATAGACAGACAGATGTACAGTGAAACCTCTCTGAGCGGCCACCCTCCGTTCCAAGAAAAATTGGCCGCTCAGAGGGGGTGGCCGCTTTGAAGGGTTTTCGTTACAATTACAAGATAATTGCTATAATACATAATATAAACAACTTACTTAATGCTGTCGCGTTGAGCACGCATAAAGGTGTATTGTTATCGCATTTTGTGTTTAAATCTTCTATATCTTTTTTCTTTTTTTACCTTTTAATTCATATTTCTATTATTTGTTTCTGTATTATATTAGAAATAGCTGCATATGCGCCATTCTATATATTACAAAGAGTTTTAATTATTTTTTGTCTAATTAATTTATAGTTAATATCTTTGTTAAATCGTGTTAATTATTACTGATAATATAAACAAGTCTGACACATATTTCTTAATTAAAAGGAAGTTTGAGACTTATCTAAAGAGAAAATAGTACTTTATTTAATAATTTTTTACATTTTTTGAAAAAAAAAGGATACAACTTGTGACTGTTTTAAGTTTTTACCCTTCTCGGAAAAAAACCCATTTTTTCAGGTTCGTTTTTCAGTTTAAAAAGTAAATCCCTAACCGATGCTTTTGTTAAATGGGATGGGCGAACCCACTCGGCGGCCGTTCAGAGGGGTTGAGTGGCCGTTCCTAGGGGTTGTTTTAACATTAGGTCTATGGGCCGAAAAATCCGTGCCACGAAAATTTGGCCTTTAAGAGGGGTGGCCGCTATGTAGGGGTGACCGTTCGAAGAGGTTTCACTGTACTTTCTGCTTCATATTAGAGATTCTAACTTTGGTGTTTACAGAGTGAGAGGCATGGAACATTCTGATGAATCCCATAATTCGAATTAATGTCCCACCACAGACAAAACCAATTAATGCTTTATTGCTCAAATTATGCTCAATTACAATCTATGATCTTGCAGTCCCCAATTGAAGGAAAAAAAATCTAGAGTAGATTATTGTGTCTAGGAGTATGCCTAAGTTGTATATTTTAGGAATAGAAATTTCTGCAACTGGTTAACAAATGTATGCAAAAAATAATAATTGAATTTATGTGCAAAATATTTATCCACATAAATTCAATGAAATTTGCATTTATAGATATTCAGTTCTTTACTTATTAATTATTCGTGAAATCACAATTTTCTATGAAGTTTCGAGTCTAAATGCACAGTTCTGCCGGTCTTTAACAGTAATGAAAAGAACGTAAGTTGTGCATGATGAGTAGAGTGTCCAAAAATAAAATGATAAGTGGCGTAGCAACGAGGATCAAGGGGAGAAAGTGGGCCAGGCCCCCAGTTTTACCTGGCGCCAGGACGACAAAATAGTAGTATATTTATTTCACTTTATAACACTTTATAACACGAAATTGTGAGGGAGACGCAAAAAATATGCTATGTCCAATCGCCACTTACCCCTGTAACGCCACTGCAAAAATTATACAATCTCTTTTGCTGTGAAATTACATATCGTCAGTATACTGCTGAAAGTGACTAAGTCGAAAGAAAAACGAGTTAATGTGTCCTGTTGTTTTAAAATGTCATCATTGTAACAGAAAAAAATGTGCATATCAATATTGTCAGTATATATATGTGGCACATATATTGATAAACAGAATTTTTTTTCTGTCACTTAGGTGACATTTTATAACAACAAGAACACATTAACTCGTTTTTCTTTCGACTTGGTCACTTTCAGCAACATACTGACGATAAACACTGTAAAACTCTTAGCAGAGTGAGCATAATTTGTTCATATCTGTTATACATATTCATGAAACAAAAGTAAACTGTAGTGCAATCAGAAATGTATTTCAGGTACAATCTCTGATTGCAAAATAGAAAATTACAAAAATAGAATTGATTATGAGATATCTATAAAACAAATGGAAAGGAATTAAAACCATGAGAGAGAAGACAGGAAGTAAATGAATTGTCACATACCCAATGTGCAAACTACCAATGTCAAAATGGTCCTGCCCTCATTTCATAATCGCAAATGATAATGATCACGTGTAATTGTATTTTTAAAAAAAATCCATCGATGTACACTTTTGGTGCTGCCATCTAGTGCTTAGTATGATAAAGATTCTTTTTCATTTCAAATCAAAGAAAAATGTTAATTTTAAGAATAAAAATAAGTAAGTTTCCTTTTTCTACTAAATTATCGTTGTTTAGGAAAAGTTATAACTAAAAATATCTTATCAAAGCACAACATTCTTCTGTTAGGACTATATATATATTTCTTAATATTTGCAAAACTGTCGAGTCAACATATTTTTTACTAAAAGAATGCATCTAAAACCATGCATCAATACTCACAATCTGTTCTTAAATTAAATTTCACTGCGTTAGGGATAAATAATCGAAGGTTATAAAGTTCTTATTTAAGGTTGTTTATGTAAAATATTATCTTGTTGTTTATATGTATGTTTATTAAGAAAAGCTGTATAAATTTGCAGAATTAAAACTAGCTATAAAAGTAAGTAACCGCTCATGAAATATCGAAAGTTCAGAACTCACTTTACTAATTAATTACTTTGAATTTCATCTCAAAGTTTAAACATTCTGATAATATGTTCCCGACTAAATTTTATATAGGATTATAACTGGGAAGTGAATTAAAATGGCTTAATCAGACGAAAAAGAAATATCTGAATTATTTTTCTGAAAAATCTATAAATATGAATAATTTTTTAAAGCATCAGAGGCTTTCATAGATTTAAATCACAAAAAGCGATGATTTTTAAAATGCTTTGAATGCTAACACAGCATTCTAATTTTAAAATTACCGCATCAAATATTGTACACTACCGCCACGAGGCGGTTGCTAGAGTAGTCCACTGCGTGGGGGAGGGATGTCCACCTGCATGGGCTGGTCCGATTTTGCGGCACTGAAGGGCTTGGGTGCGCTATCATTCTTTTTCAGATGATGCAATAGTGACTGACAGAAAGCCGCGAAAGTGTTAAATTAAGCAGAATGCCTGCAGACATGTCTTCACATAAAATGATATATTTTGCGGCTGGACCAGCCAAAGTGCCTGAAGAAGTGAGTATTACGAAAATTGATTTTTCATTTCGAATACAGCCGTAATATTTTTGCGCATTTTTATAATTGATTTTACAACGTGCTATTGAAACTAGTTAAAGTATGCTCTAAATAGCAAGTAATTTTAAAAGGTAAAATATTTGTGTACAGAAAAATCTAT
>BGPR01005908.1:0-36399 GCA_013235015.1 Araneus ventricosus | reverse complement strand
TATCTTTATCTTGAATATTAATTATATATATCTTATACGATTGCTGTACATGCAGATAGGCATTTAATTAAGAAAATTTTGAACTGTCATCTGACGTGCTGAATGTCTGTGAATATTATGTGCATTGAATATTATGTACTGTGAATATTATGTACATTATGAATCGAATTAGGTTCATTGAATGTTTTTCACTATTCTTTTGATAAAAGAAATAAGTTCGAAGTTTTTAAGTAGAGTCCACTGCGTCTTTAAAGAAAGGTAGAATAACTCCTTCATCATCGTTTAAATTAGCACCAGACAGTTTGTCTTCTATTAATTCATCAATTGTGAATAATTTCGAAGCCACGATATCTTGATCACTGTTCGCATACCAGAAACGAGGAAATGTTCACATTTTAGAAAAGGGAAAACAACGCATAACCGAAGCTTTGCATCGTATAAATGAAGTACTTTATGATCACAATGAAAACAAATGAATCGGGATTGTGATGAAAGAACGTATAAATGAGAAACGTATAATTCTCCTTTTTCTTTCAGGTGCTTCAACAGGCACACGAAGAGTTTCTAAACTATAACAACACTGGGCTAAGTGTAGTAGGTAAGAACTTTTGATTCATTTGAGGAATTTCTCCTAAACTCAAATTATTCGGACATTTTTGCTTGAGAATGCAACATTAGCAATCATGCAAGCAATTCTAGTGCTGAAACTTATTCTAAAATGGTTCTAAATTTTTATAAAAATAATATTTCGAAATCTAAATATGGGGTAGCAACCAATACTTCAAAAAACACTCACTCAAAGAAAAACGGAACCAGCGGGAGTGGTCTCCCCTAAACTTTCTCGTATACCCCTAACACATGTAGGGACAAAAAATAAGCTAAAACCCCTAGCGCAGTGGAGATAAAAAAAATAAGCGAAATTAAGTCAGTTCCCCGCAAACTCGCTCAGATAAAAATTTCGAATCTGCTCTATTCCCAGAACGCAACAAGTTTTGTACAGCACACGTTGAAACGACAAAACGGAAATAAAATAATCTGAGCAGGATCAGAATTCGCCAAAAGGGAGAAAAAAAGAACCAAAAGGGAAGAAACGAAGCGCGTTCGAAGCTACAATTTCGTAGACCGCCAAGGTCAAGAGCCAACTAGACTGACTTCAGTAAAATGAGCGAAACGCTCGCCAATACACAGTCTCAATGGGCATTTTGAACCAAATATGCAATTTGGACACCTTTTTTTTCAACGAATTGCAAAGAGATTTGAGCACAGATCTATAATTAATATTAGCAAACGTCATACCAATTTTCATTTATCTAAGCCAAAGGGTTTAGGAGATATAATTTTTATAAGTATGCGATTATACAGACCGACAGACAGTCAACCCGTTGACGGATTTGGCCCACAATTTTATACGGACCTACATTCATGACGATAAAACTGTGTACCAAATTTTATGCATCTGGCTTTTCAAGTTTTTGAGTTATAGTGTTCGCATGCCCGCGAACATACAGACAGACAGACTTCCCGTTGACAGATTTTGTCCAAAATTTGATAGAAACCTACAAATTATGTTTAAAGTCCACATACCAAATTTCATCCCCGTAGCTCTAATAGTTTTCGAGTTATCGTGTTCACAGACAGACAGACACACACACACACAGACAGACAGACATAATTCCAAAATTGTGTTTTTCGGACTCAGGGAGGTCTAAAACGTGGAGATTCGTCAAAATCTCGAGTTCGAATTTGTTGACGATTACAATACTTTCTCTTTGTATACTTCGTATACGAGAAAGTAAAAAGTACTAATTAAATGAAGACTCTATATATTTATGTAAAATCATAAAGCATGTGTCCTTCAAGAAAGTTGATTGAATAGAAGACTGCAGATCTCCCTATTTCGTATCTTGCCAAATCTGTAGTACAATCTACAGTTTCTGATGAAGACAATCAATCAGTTTCCTCTTTAGATAAAATAAGCGAAGCATTTTTTTGCACAAATAAACTAACATTATCGATTGTTACGTACTTACAAACTTACAACTAAATTCAGATAACGAATCACAAAGGATGCCCTTAGACACCTAACCTTCAAAGCCCGGGAATGTTCGAGTTACTTGTTTCGTGCTGTATTACATAAGCTGTTATCTACTGTCAGCCTCAGTAGACGTAAAGGAATATGATCGATCTTTTGCACGAAACTCCTACTTGTGATAAAACTTGAAGTTCATTGTTGTTTTCTACTGTATGGCAAAGCAAAATTAAAATGCCACTTTTGTTGAAGACGCTCATTTCTTGTACATCATTTTAAAAAAGATTCTGAGCATTCTGCTGTTTCGAAGCAAACTGTTTTCCAAGATATTAACAGAGGTTATTTATTATTTTTTTGCATGGTCAAATATTTCAGTAAGAAAATCTTAATAATGGTGGTTCTAATTCCACTTGATTTAGCATGTCTACCGAAGCTCATGAGTCAAGGACTTATGATAAAGGGGAAGTGTAGCATCTTCTTTTTGAGCTAAGTGACCTTGGAGCACCTAAGTTGCACAATAGGTAGAAGTCTGACTTAACTCCGATATATATGGATAGGTTGTGTTCCTGGTGGACTTTCAAGAGAAATTGATCCATATTTGTGTCTCTCTTCGAGGAAACCTCCGGATATTAGGCCTACCTCCACGAAAAATTCGACGCTAAAACGTACAAGCTTTTTGGATAATGCTGGTGTAAGAACAGCCAAAAGATGCAACATGTAGCTATGGATGTAACGAATAGTGATTTGGCCGAGTACCAAATAGTCGGCCAAATTTCAGGCCGAATATCTACTTTTAAAAAACATTTTACTTTTGATTTTAAATAAAATACAGCCGAAATTTTAAATGAAAAAAAGAGTTTTTTATAATTTGAAACACTCTGAACTTCTGATCATGTACGCTCTGAAACATTCTGAACTGCTGATCATGTACGTTTTAATTATACTTTAGAATTAAAAGAGCCAAGGTATCGTGTTTTCTCCATGAAGATGCCACAATTTTCTTGGAACCCTACCGAGGTAAAAAAAAGTCATCTACGGAGTATTTTCGCTCAGTTTTATCTGCCAAGGGCGTCTAATCTTTTCTAATCTTTCACGCAACACCTAATACTAATATTTTGAATGCCGCAATTGTACTTTACGTGTGGAATTATCGTTTTATTTCTATTTTTGAAGCACTTACACGAATTTTCTGTTTTGTAAATAGCAGAAACTAATTTTCGCCCATTTTTAGACAACTTTTTGACCTAAAAAAAAGATATTTTCATTGGAAATAGTCCAATTCTTTGAAAATTTGGCAGTACAATATAGATTCTCTTTGAAAATTTAAAAGTAATTAATCAATTTCAGATAACTTCAGCCCTCAGTTATGGGCATTTTCCGGATTGGCATCTTTGTAACATTATTGGTAATCAGAATGTTCAATATCTTGCGGTACAATTTTTTCATCCGTGTATGGCCTGCTACAAATGCTTTACAGTAAGCTACTAGGATTTCACTCTCCATACAGAACTAATCTACATCTCCTCTAATCTCCCTGTAGATAGTTTTATTTCACCAGATGTGATTGCTCGATTTGTTGCTAATGAAGAGATACAAGATTAAGCAACCCCACAGGCGGCCGCAAGAGACCATGACATGACAGAGCAAGAGCCTTTAACTGACTTGAAAAAAATTATGGGGAAGCATTACCCTGTTTCTCCACCAAGTTGCCGTTTTAAAGGGATATTTTGAGATTTCATCCAGCCATAATCTAAAGTAGCGGTTCCAAATCTTTTGGGTTGTGCGGACCACCTGTTGCGTAAAAAATATTTTGAGACCCATTAAATACATATACAAGCAAAAAAAGAATACAAACACATTTCTATATATTGTTACAAAGCTATATAGTCGTTTCCCTCAGATGCTAATCTTGGCGATAAATTTGGCGACTTGGCGGCAAACTTGGCGACAAAAGGAATTTTCTAGAAGGACCTCAAACTTTCCACCTATTTCTACTGGTTTCAATAACTTTCTAGAGATTACGTCACTTCCTACGTAATGAAGTCACTTCCTGTTGAAAAGTATAGAGGCAAGCTCTCAAGCCAAGAAGAGTTGTTGGATTTTGATCTGCAAGCAAGCTGGTGAGCTAATAGGAAACCTTTGAGCGCTGTGTTGAGATTTAATGGTAATCTCTGTTGCGAATTTTTACAAGTGCTGTTTTAATATTTGTGTTACGTTTCTTTGCTTAGAATACCTGTAAAATAAAGAGCTTTATTTTTGCAATCCTCCTTATTGGACTGCATTCACTTACACCCACAAGACGATTTTGTCACAATATTATATGCACGTACATGCTCCCCTGACAATCAATCTTGAATCTTATTCCGCAGCTAATAGCTTATTCCGCTATTCGCGGCTGATAGGTTGTGAACCGCTGATCTGAAGGTTAAATAGCATTTGATGAAAACGGATATTTAGGAATTTCACAGAATTATTTACTTACCTCAATTGGCAACGTTGTTAAGAATATGCTCTCTGTTTTCTTTCTTGGCAGCCTATCTCTGACATTCGGTCTCTCTCCTTTGCTCAGAGCGGTGAAATAACTGCAAAATAAAGGAATAAAGTTACACATCTTATGAGTCTCACGAAGAGAATTGGCTGTAAGAGTTGATCATCGCTCAGATGTCGAATTTATGTTGAGTACAAATTTTGTAGTATAGCAACTCATATAGGATCCTTTATTGCTTCTTAATACAGAAAAACCTCTTCATTGCATCATTCAAGGCAGGGGTTCCCAACTTTTTTTCCCGGGCGTACCCCTTTATTAGTATTTTTATTTTCGCGTACCCCCTATCTTCGTATCTCCCCTCTCCAACCATTCGTCTATGCAAATAAGCTTTTATCAATAATGTCTTAGGCAAGCTAAAGAGTCAAATGACTCGAATAAATAACATTTGCAGTACTTATTCTTGATTTTACATTTTATTTTATTTTTATAATAGTATTAGTTCACCCTCACTTATGATTTCTTGTGTCCGCCATTACTGACTTTGAGTTCGTGTACCCGCAACTGTTCCTTCGCGTACCCCGAGGGTTACTCGTACCACAGGTTGGGAACCTCTTATTCAAGGGATAACTGCTAAGTTCCTAAAGTCGAGGCCTTGCCACCGGGGCCGCCAGTATTCAGAGAGTAACCAAATATGCATGCTTCTCCTGTCTTGAATTTCAGACACAGAACACATGAGAATAAAATGTTATTCTCATTGTCGGATATATCGCATTATTTTAGATCAGCTTAATAAAATATATAGAATTTTGATTTCGTATTCTAATTTAATCCTGAATTTAAATCCTAAAACCTTTTTTTTTTCAAAAAGAACACTAACATCTATATGTTTTATGCTGCAACGCCAACCCCATCTATTAATAGGTTTATAAAAACTTTATACGAGACTGAGAAGACATTGAGTCGCCTACTATAAAATATGCTCTTTTGCCCTTTCTGTTGTGTGGGAAAAATAAATACAACCGTTTGCATTTGAACTCAAAAAGAAAAAAAATGGTTCCGCGACCGAAAAACGCATTTTTGGAATTATGTCTCTATCTGTGAACACGATAACTCAAATACGAAACGAGCTAGAAGGATGAAATTTGGCATGTCGTCATTACACATACGAATTGTAGACCAGTATGAAATTTGGGCCAAATCTGTCAAAGGAAAGACGTCTGTCTGTCTATCCGTGTATGTGGGATCACAATAACTCAGAAACACAACAAACTTGTTGGATGAAATTTGGCGCGTGGTTTTATTACTAGAATTGTAAATCTGTATGAAATTTTAGACTAAACCCGTCAAAGAGTGGATGGTTAAATGTATGTCTATTTGTCTGCGCGTGTATATTGAACGAGATAACTTAAAAACACAACAAGCTAAATACGTGGATTTCAGCATATGGCCTTTGCAACAAAGTTGAAGATCTGTGTCATAGTTAAGGCTTAATCCGTCAAAGAGAATACTGTCTGTCTGTCTTTGTTTGTGTGAACACAATAACTGAAAAACAATGAAAACAAGATGGATGTAATTTGATATATAGTCTCACACCTGAATTGTTGATCTATTGCAAAATTTGAGCCAAATTCGTCAAAGAAAAGCTAGAAATAGTTATTGTAATATTCGTCATTATAAGGATAGACATTCACGACCGCTCCACGCTCACATCTGTCGTCTACGTGAAAACCCGGTCAGAATTGGCGTTGTGTTGAGCTGAAGGTTGGATATTCAACTGCTCCGAATACCCATCTCTCCATAGAACACCACCGCGAGACTGGGCACTTGTGTGGTGGTGGTAGTGGGGAGACCTGGGATGCGTGGTTCAAAGTGGAAATCGGAGAAGGCAGGGGTCGGAGTGATTGGTAGCGGATGGATTTGCATTGCGTGGAGCGGTCGTGAATAACTTGTCTAAATGGATGGGCAGAAAAATGGAATGTCGTGGAGTACCACCATTCCATTTCTGTGGAGTGGAGCGGCCATGAATGACCTGTCTAAATGGATGTGCCAAAAAGTGGAATGTCGTGGAGTACCACCATTCCATTTCTGTGGAGTGCAGCGGTTGTGAATGACCTGTCTAAATGGATGGGCCAAAAGATGGAGCGTCGTGGAGTGGTCTCGGATGACCTGCCTCTACTATGCGACATCTTTATGTGAGAAAGTTGAAGGGAAATTAAGTTTAGTTTAGTTATATTAAGGTCCCGTTTACCAGCAGCACTAGGTCTGTTCTGGAATGGACCTCATAATTTCGAGCAGTGGTCAGGACCTTCGGCCCACATTGGCGTAGGGATGCCGGATTTAACTTGCAACCGGCCCACATACGCGGCGGATCGGGTAGTAGAATCGGGTTTTGAACCTGTAATCCTCCGGGTACGGAGCCGAGACCTTACCATTAGACCACCGTGGCCCGTGTCGCTGTGAAGAAAAATAAAATTTAATAAAATCTACGAGAAGCCGAGAAGAAAATACGAGAAAGTCGAGTCGCCCTCTTCCCTAAGGGGCCACGCCCACAGGTTGCAAATAATGTACTAAACCACTGGACCAAATATGCCAGCTACTGCGACTTGCTGCTTTCGAAAAAATCGAAACCGACTGCCCTTTATTTGTAACTCCTTTCTTGGCAGAGAAATTCCCTCCTGACAGATTTGGCTCGAAGCCATTTTCTGTTTTCGTCTAAAGAACAATGAATTATTTCGCTTGCAGAATATTAAAACTGTAATCAATATTCTGTTGTCTGCATCTCCGAACCTCAGTAAACTATATAAAATGTTACTTTGTAAATACTACTTATTAACGAATATTTTTCCTATTCAAAATATATTTATTAAAAAACACCCTGAAAAAAAGTATCAACGAGCACCAAAAATGTCTTTAATCGTAGAATTTTTATATTTTTCTGTATTGGACACAAATGTAACCAAAAGTTTCGAAAACGTGTGGGGGATTAAGCGATTATTTTTGAGTATATTTAACATGCAGGGTGATTCAAAAAGAAGGAACAGATTTAAAATATTTATTTCTAATGAACGACAATAAATAGAGACACGTGCGATACATCACTGGATAGAAGAAAGTTCAGTTTTATTTCATGCATTTGGATAATCCCGGTAAAAGCGGACATGCTCCAACACTGGTTGTTTCCACAATTTCCACAAGATCGGGATGATTTTATCTTCATGCAAGACGGTGCTCCACCTCATTTCCAACACGAGGTACAGCAGTGTCTGTATCACACCATTCTTACCCCTTGAGAATTTATCTCGTGGGGTACATAAAAGACAGCGTGGATGTACCACCTACTGTTCAGCAACGGATTCCGAGACTACCACTGATTGGTTTTCAACGATCATTAGAAAAGATACTACAGCCGTAAACGTGCCAAAATTGATCCAAAACAACACAAAACGTTAAATAAAAAATTTTCTAGATTAAATTTTGAAATTCTGGCTTCTAGGTGCATTGAGTCACCATTACGACTACCTGTGTGACGAATGTCATGGCTGTAAGTGCGATAGACTCGTCTGGACATCGCACACACACGCAAGCATTGCCTTTCATAAGTATAGATTCAAAGAAAGCACACTACAGAGATGACTCCATCATGATATTGTCTAAAATTTTACCCAGATGTAATTCTGGTGATTGCCCATACAGCTCACTCAGTTTTTGCAGTTCAGCAACGGATTCCGAGAGTACCACTTTTGGACGATTTTACACCGGAAAGGGGTGTCAGGCAATGAGTCATATGAGTTCTCTGTTAGATCACGCTCAGTAAAATGTAAACATCACCCTTCCATTCTTCAATTTCCCCCTATTGTGATGAAAATAACTCCGCCCGGTTCATGCGCAAGAGCGCGGAGGGTTTCCGAATCCGTTGCTAAACAATATGCCTGCTACTCTTCAAGATTTGAGAGATCGAATTGTTACAGCAGTGAGTTAGATAACCAGGTACCAGTTCGTTAAAGTTACGTTCGTCGCATAACAAATGGAGCTCTTGTTGAATACATAAAATAAAACTTTGAACTTTTCTCTAACCAGTCATGTATCGCATGTGTCTCTATCTATTGTCGTTCATTGGAAATAAATATTTTAACTCTGCTCTTTCTTTTTGAATCGCCCTTTATTGACTTAGATTAGCCTGACCATAAATTTGGGAAACAAAAATATTTCTGGAAATTCCATGAACGTCAACAAACAAACACGGTAGAATACAGAATTGGGTGCAAAGTTTGATACTGATCTAATATTTTGGTGTAAAGACTACATGCCAAATTTAATTCGTCTAGCTCGTTCCGTTTTTGACTTATCGTGCTCACAGATAGACATAATTCCAAAAATGATTTTTTCAGAATCAGGGGATCATCAAAATCTCGATGTTGAATTTTTGACGATTACAACACTTTAGAACGCAAAAAAAGTTAAAATGTGGTTAAAATCTATATATTAAAAATAATTGGCAAAACCAGTTCCCCAGCCCCAACCACTGCACCGATTTCTACAATTTTTATTCCAGATGGAAGCTTATGACGCGTAGATATGTCATAATTGCTCGCCTGCCACTCACTGCCCTCCATTTTCGAGATGTATCGTAAAATAAAACTTTGGCAGAATCCCTCAGCATCTATAACCGCCAATTCGCCAATTTATTTTGCCAAGTTGCAAGCATAGCCACAGGCTATTAATATTATGGGCGAATAGCTGGTCGCCGAAGGCGGCTAGTTATAAATAATAAAAAGTACAATTTTTTAAAAAAATTCCTTCGATGTGCATATAATCTCCCACCGTATTTAAATCAATTTAACATCTCTAAATCCAACAATTTTTCTTGTTGACAGTCAAAAGACATACAGATACACGTCTCTTTACTATGTTTAGAGTATACTTTCCGTGATACTGTTCCGTTACCTCGACAGAAAATGTCGGCAAGCGTAAATGTTGGCGAGAAATGCATTATTCTGTTAGCTCGGTTGCTATTTAAATATGCTTAAGTTAACCGAGAACAGGAAATTTGTACGGTTAAGTTGGCCTAAAATCGCTCGTTTTGTGGCGTAGGGTTGCTGTATTTGGAGCATTTGATACACAGCTACAGCTAACTTGAATTGTCATTAGGCTTCATAACGTATGGGATGACGTAGTCAAAAATAGGGTTAAAATCTAGTTTGATGTGTCCCATGCGTTTTCCGCCAAAATGGTAGCCCATTGGGCGACCCAACAGTGCATTGAAGCAGTTATCATTAGGTCGCCGAATGGGTTGCCAAGTTGGCGGAAGACGCAAGGGGCGCATTAAACTACATTTCAATAAAAAATGGTTCTTGTATAAAAATTTCATCAATCAATAAAAAAAATTATAATAAAAATTAACTGAAGAATTAAAAGCAGTGCAACTAATGTTGTTGAAATTTAGAATCGTGTAAATTTCTCCACTAACTCGCCCCCAAAACAATGCTAAGAAACAAAATAGCTGCAGATATAACTATATTGGCCATAGAGCGTCTTAGCAAAGCTGATTTACAATATTCTAACCTTCAGCAAAAGATGTTATATAAAACCGGTTCACTTTTAATAAATGTATTTTTAATGTGACATATAAAAAAAGGGTTGAAATCTAGAAGTTGGTACACACTCTTAAAATGGCGCCAAGTCGACAAAGCTAATACAGGTAATACCTGCATATAGCTTTGGCGACTTGGCTCCAATGATATGCAGCGGTCAACGTCTTGTTTTGGCGATTTGGCAGTGTTTTAAGAGTGTATACCAACTTCTAGATTTCAACCAAAAAAAGAGTAAAATCCAGGTATGAAATATGAAATACCTAGCACATCTGACAAACAAAGGCAATTGTAGTTTAAGCTGCTCTATGGGCGATCTTTCTTGGCGAATCTAATTATACCACATGGTTTCTTGCTCAAAACGAGCAAGTTTATGCCAAACAAATAAACTGGTTTTAAGGGAATAATTCTATACAGATAACATTACCTTATTGACCACTCCAGTAAGTCTGGAGGGTTTGTTCTGATGGCAGCTTTGGCATAATCCTTTAAGATGAAAGGAAATTCTTCTGGTATAGTTATTTGGTCGTCTAAAAATATGTGCTCCATGTTTTAAAGGTATTTTCAAATTTCTTCAATGTTTCTTAAAAATGAGCGCTTAAAAGTAAGCTCTCTATCACAATGTTGCCATTAAAAGAAAAGACAATTGGCTCAAATTTAACATCTGATTCTGTGGATGCCAGCGTATTTTAAAACTAATCTACAAAAAAAAAAACCCTTCACTGCTTAAAATTTTTAAGTACTATCAGTTTCTAACATTGAAAGTTTTCACTTTTTCGAGTGCTTACTCATTTACAGTGTTTTTTTCTGGAGAGTTTGCTGTCTACAGTTCTCGAGATTCTGTCAGAATTTTATATAATTCAGTCGTTTTCTTCTCTTAAAGTTTTTTTTTTTGTTTTTTTTTTGTTTTTTGGCTTCAAAGACATTAAAACAAACGAACTTATCTGACTCCATTTGTTTTCATTTTAAAAACAAAAATGGCAACACGAATCGTAAATAGTTTACAATTCGTGTTGCCATTCTCAAATTAAGTAATTTCCTTTCGCGCGTAACAATGGAGTTTGTTATGGCTCAATGCCAAAAAAGCTCGTGACAATAGTATTACTTTAAAGTGTTACCGTACTTTACTGTTTTAGAGTGTTTTACGATGTAAAAATGGCAGAAACGATGTCCTAAAGCAAACTTCACAAACTCGCACAAAACGATAATTTATGGAGTTCTTGTGGATATCACGTGATCTAAAAATATTCTAAAGTATGAGCATTATTTATAGGTCGACATTGAGATTTTCTTGTTTTATAATCACAAGCGACAGGAAATATCGATAATTTATCCTGAAAAAAATGTCTTTGAGTTAGAAGAGAGCTACACAATTTTTAACGATTCGGGTATAAATGGGAATTAATACTGAGATGAAATATGTGTTCATTTAAAATAATCAGAGTGAATTCATACTCGCGTAATACATAATGAAGTCTCCGAACAGATTTTATTTTGGAATCGATTGCTCACCATGCAGGAGGAAACAGCAGGAATATACAGTATGTTTCAGTGAAGAATTTGCATTTGGGAAATACATTTATTTGTGTATAAGTCATCGCGATTCTAATTAAAATTAATTTTTTTAATTGCTAAAATCAGAGAACAAACAGAAAGACAAACAAACTGACATCGATTATACCTTTATAATCGATACCATCGGTTATACCTTTTCAATCTTATAAAGGTATAAAAATTGCTGTCCTTGGGTAATAGTTTTCGAAGTTTAATCCGAAAAACATCAAAATTTTAAATAAACATAGAGCAGAAGCATACATGCGGGAAGTAAATAATGTTGAGTACTTATTAAGATTTTTATGGACGGGAATTGAGATCGTTTGGTTGGAACACTTAGGCACAATTATTTTTTTAAAATCACAGATTGCAAGTGACGTTCTAACATGGAAGTAAGACTAAGTCGAAAAAGAACCCTTCCAATTATTTAATGTGTTTTTCAAATACAATTTTCTAAAATTCTACACTCAAATTCTCTTTTCAGAAATACTGTTTAAGGAAGCCAACTCTTTGAAGGATTTAAAATAGACTAATAAAAACTCATTCATCTTGCTTATCGCTAGAATGAGACGTGAAAAAGAAAGAAAAGAAAAAAAAGCAAGAGTAACGGAAGGGAAGTCACTTATCTTTTGGAGAAGTTATTTCAATCGTTGTGTTCTAATTTTTTTATCCGAATAACGTATCCACAGTGGCGGGAAAAATTAAAGGCAGAATTATAAAAACTCATGTGATTTTGCAGCTGAGAACATGGAACTGGCACAAGATCTTTTTTTTCCAAAGTTTTGTAAACGCTTTTATTTAATTTCATTTGATTGATGTTTGTAAAGATGAAATTTTGTAATCAATTATTCCCTCACTTCTAGAAGCGGACCGAAGTAACTTTATCAACCTGGCAAGGCAAAAATATAGCGCCCCCCACAACCAATGTATTTTTTCCTATAATGTCTGCATTCTAAATTTCAAACAAACTTTTACTTCGAAAGTATGTTTTACCTTCAAATATGAGTATTATGGTGAGAATTTGTAAACTTCAACTATATTGAAGATTACATAGTGGTCTTATTGAAACTAAAATAGTATATTCAAAAATTTTTAAAAATATAAGACTCTATTTCTCAAGTCCATTAGAATATTTTTTTTATTCTTCACACTCCCGCTTTGGCGCCAACCCGGACTTCGGCGCCATGGGCAGTTGCCCGGTTTGCCCTGTCCTCGGGCCGCCTCTTCTCACGTCCTTATGTATTAGAGTTCTGGAATGCTATTATACAGTTGTATGTTCCCGATGATAAAACAGCATTTTAATATTTCTAGAGATTAATTATGATAATCGCTTAATTTCGTTCAATATGAGTGTAATAACTGTACTCAAACTTTAGAATAAACTAACTTTCTTTTTTTTCACTAGTTTAATAATTCTACTAATATGATTAAATAAGAAATATTTACAAATGTAGAAACCCGGGCCCATCCCCGGGGGGGGGGCTACCGGGTTACAGACCCCCCAGAGCCAAGCCAGAATTCTTTATATTATTTAAAATCATTACAACTGTTTTTTTCTTAATTTCCCTCTTTAAAAAAATAATAAAAACGTTTCAACATTGCTTTCTGGCTTGGACAGGATCGAAAATTTTCCCATTTTTGTAGTCATTCCACTTGTACTTGTAGCTTTGACGCGGTCGAAGACATTCTTTGGCTCGTTATTTCATTGTAATTTTTATTAAATTATAAAAAGTATTGTATTGTTCTTTATGATTCCTATTGTCAGGTGAGTAAAGTCTGTAAAGTTAAAGAGTTTTGGTTTACTTTAGCCTTGAGGTTTGACATTCGTCACTATGATACAAAATTTTTATGACCTCAATTTTAGACAGTCTGATTTATACGCCACTGCATCAATACAATTACCTTTCAATATTATTCATCATTAATAACTCAGAGTTCAGCACGAGAACTCCTACAAAAAAAAAAAAAAAGCTATGCGCGGCTGTGGGAATAAAAAAACTATCCACCTTCATGGCGTCTCCCCACTCACTCCCGCGGAACTGTTCCTCCCACTCTTCACTTCAGATCCGTCCCCTCAGAGCCGGAACAGCTTAGTGGCATGACATTGAGAGATGCCATATAGTAGTGAATTTGAGAAAAACTGATTACAAGATTCCAAAATAATCATGACAATGGATTATGAAATATATTTAAGATTAAAAATAGAAAATAATTAAAATAAAAAAAAACGTTTTTAGAAAGTACGCTTTTATTAGTGTTCTAAGATGTAGATCATAATTTCTTAAATCTAAAATCTGGAAGCCAAAGCTAAAATCAGAAAAACGTGACGATGACAGTAACAGAGTGTCTATTACGGAGTTTTGAATGTGAATTATTTACTCAAGTCACTGTTTTTACCAGTATTCTCAAAAATTAGAATTAAATGTCTAATTTTATCAGTATTAACAAAAAAAAATTACTATTCAATGTTTCGCAGTTACCAAAATGGTTCAAGCATTTAAACGATACCAAACTCGCCAAACATTGAAACCATTAAAACATCCACATCTAGAAATTAAACAAAAAATAAAAATCCTTCCACATAGGTGTCGTTTTTAATGACTTCAAGGAATATTTATGTCAGATTCGAAGAAAATTGAACAATTTATTTGGCCCTGACTGCTTAACAAACAAATTTACAGACAAACGGACAAAATGACGACGGTCGAGTTGAGACATGACCTCGCTCTGCAAGGTCAATTAATTCGAATTAAAGGTTTAATTTGAATTAAAAATGGAATGGTAATGGCTTGCGCTCGTAATTAAATTAAGCGATTGTTATATTTTAACAGAGGCATGCTTGCAAATATTATTTATAAAAAGTCAAGAAAATTTCTATTTTTCCGATACCATATACCATTTTTTTTCAGATTTCGTTTAATTTATGAACATTAAATTCTTTAGACTCTAGAAGTAGACTTGTTGGCAAAACGCAGGCTTGTCATCGTGGCTTTAGATAATTTGCCTACACAGCTTTAATTTTGAAGTTTGCCGTCTGTTAACAACCGGTGAACGTAGTCCTGGTAGGGATGGGAAAAACCTACAGGTTTTAACCGAAAGCTGTTTTTTTTTTGGTTAACCGGTTTTTTTCGGTTATTTTTTTACCCGTTTAGAACCCGTTATTTTTTAAAAATCCAATAACCGGGTAAAAAACCCGGATCGTAAGATAGGCTTGATTTCAGGTTCGATTAGACTAAAATTTACCTAGTTATGAAGCTTTGAATTTCATCATCTTACGTCAATCAACGACAACCGTTTCCTCGAGGTGTCTGTTGGTTCGCAGATTACCGAAAGAGTCTTTATGAACAGATAAATATTGGATTGATTTCCGGTAAAAACAATATTAATACAAAATATTGTCTACAAACGGATTTTTCAATTCCTACTATCAGTTTACACTCTCCCTATATATATCCTGATCAAATTTTCAATCGTTAATAAAATGCTTTTTATTCGTCCACTCAAGTTCAAATACATTTTTTAAAACTTGTAGTGGATGACACTTGATGTTAACACAGTTTTCATTAATTAAATTTAATTAATTAATTAATTAGATAAGATGCTAGACTTGCCGACACACTTGGCGGCAAAGTTGGCGAATTTGGCGACAAAGGGAATTTTCAAGATTCAATCGTTAATAAAATACTTTTTATTCATCCACTCAAGTTCAAATACAATTTTTAAAACTTGTAGTGGATGACACTTGATGTTAATACAGTTTTTTCAAATATTAATTCATTAATTAAATTTAATTAATTAATTTTAGTTTTATATGGGAAAAAAATTCTAAAATAAAATTTTTCTTTGTTGACCTAAGTAGGAATTGATTTTAATTTTTTTATATTACTTGTTTTTATGAAAAAAACAAACAAACGAAAACCGATTAATTTGAGAAGTTATAACCGCCAGGCTAAACCGGAGGTGAAAAAAACCTGGATGACCGAAAACCGGTTATTTTCGCAATAACTGTCATCCCTAAGTCCTGGCCCGTTTTTTTAAGCTGAGGCTGCTGGGTCGTAAGGTGGTAGCGTATAATGGTGAGACGAAAGAAATTTCTTAAACATTCATTGAAAATTAAAATCTATTATGCATGTGATTTTAAACTTCCAATTTACTTGGAATTTTTCTTTCAGCACGTCACGCTTTTACGGTTTTTTCTTTGACTTCTAGATTTTGGATAAAAACCTCCTACATTTTAGAGCATTAATAAAAATGTACTTAATTTTTTAATTTTTTTTAAATACTAACTAGACAGCAGTTATGACAACCATTTGGTAAAATTATAATTTCTTTATTTAAAGACGATATTACAATACAAAATTATTATAATAATCATTTCAATACATGTAGGAATCGTATTTTCCCAGTCTAGCTTAAAAGCGTAAATTTAATTCCTTCCTAATAATATTTTCTCACTTTCCGAACAAGCTCATTTGAATATTGTTGTGTCAGCGGAAAGATATCGGAAGATAACGATCACGCGGTCTCTTCGTGCTAATCACGTGATGCGTAGGTGTAAGCTCCCCGTTAAAAACTGAGTATAATGTTTGAATCAGGGGGGACGACTTTTTGAAATCCAACGGACCAGTTATGTGGTAAGTGAGCAATAGACAGCTACGGGATTTTTTCCCTGTCAGCACGGCGGCGATGGGCGATGGTTGTTCACTGTTAATTAAATAATGTTTTAAACGAGGTGTAAACTTAAGTAAGTAACAAACCCTAACTCCCTCTTGTCTAAAATCTAATAATCACCTGGGTAAATACTTTTCTCATTTCATATTATGCTGTTTTAATAATAAATAATTTAGTTTTTTAACTCCTGTTTCTTATCCTTTATCTTTGGTGCATTTACCCCTACAGTGCCCATAAGATAATGCTTTTTCTAAAAGTTATGTTGGCTTCGGCCGAGATCAATAATTTTCTATAATTTTTGGCGGCTCAGGCCGTGATCATAACAATTCTTCCTACATACATCTTAATTTTTTTATTCGATTTTCTCATGGAAAATTAAGATTTCATGTTCATTTAATCTGTTCACACGTGCATGTTTTCTGTTTCCAGAACTGACGCACAGGGGAGCAGACTATGGAAAAATTAACGACGAAGCCGAAGCTGCTCTGCGCGAGCTTTAGTAAGTGAAAGAAAGACTTCTTCCTCATATTAAAAAGATGCTTTGTCAGTAGGGGAAATAAGGGAGACTTGATTAATATTTCTAATACTTCTCGATTATTTTGATAATTAGCTTCATGAAAGAGTTTTTGACTCACTGATATCTCACTTAAGCATAAAATAAATATATTTCATGATGTAACCTAGGATCGAGTTTCCCTAAAGGTAGGGAAACTTGACCCTAGGGGTTTATGCTTTAAACAATTATTCAAAAATAAATTTTAAATAATTTTTTTCATATAAAACTCAACTACCAAAAACACTAGTAACACTCTCACTTAAGCGCGGGCGCAGGGGACAGCGAAAAAAAAAAACGCGCATAAGTGAAAAACCACAAAAGGGAGCTTAAAAGTGAAACATCAATACAGTATAATCAAATCAGTGTATGAATTTAAAGATGGAACATATTGTACAGGAGGCATAATTTAGTATAATTATGACACTAAATTATTGTGTTCACTAGTTCAACAATTATCGCGCTGAGAAATGATTGTTCTATTTATCGAAAATTACGGATCTACAATATTTGAATCAGTTAAGTAATCTTTTAAGGGTTGCCAATTTTTTTGCGAATTGTTAAAGTTTTTAGGTGTTAGAAGATTCTTTAAATTGGTAATATTTCGCAACAATTTTACAATATGAAATAAGATACAACTGTTAATATTCTTAGAGTCTTTGCAGCATCATACTACTGATGACATTAGAATGTAAAACAAAAAAATCCTCATTTTCTTGATATATTTGTAATATAGATGTCTGCTTTCAGCCAAATACCTTCAAATTACAAAGTGCTCTTCCTACAAGGAGGAGGTACTGGTCAGTTTTCTGCAGTCCCCCTGAATCTGTGTTCTTCACCAGATGACGTCGTGGATTACGTCATCACTGGCACGTGGTCATCCAAAGCTGCCCTAGAAGCTGAGAAGTATTGCAAGGTGAACAGGGTTCTGCCGAAAACAAATGTCTACACAGGTACATTTACATAACACGCGTTTTTTCTATGAATACTAAAACTAACGTATTAATTTAATGATGTGGGTGTAAATAATTACGATTAATTTCATTCAGTGGAATTTGTTTATTATTTTTGGACAGATTTAAGAAAATTGCAATGATTTAAGGATTTGCAACGTTTATACGACACTAACCACGATATAATAGGAAAACTACTAAATTGTAATTGTATTTTCAGTCAATGCTTTTCCTAAAAAAACATCTGTTTTCACTCTCGCATGCATGAAATATATAAAGAGAAAGTTCTGTAAACATTAAAAAATTCTACTTCGAGATTTTGAAGAATCCCCACATTTTAGACCCCCTCCAAGTCTGAGAAAATCATTTAATTATTGTGTCTGTTCGTAAACACAATAACTCTAAAACACAACAAGCTAGATGGATGTCAATCGAAAGCCACGCCTCTACCGGATCACGTGGCCCTGTTTGCCACTTTATGAAGTAGTAGAAAGAACCGAAGTGTCCTCTAATATATAATTGACATCTTTGTGTGGCAAATGTTAGATTTTATGTTAGAAAGCCAAGGAAAGAATACTTCCACTCGTTTCTACTGTGAATTGCTCATTCTGTTTTAAAGGTAAAATGGAATTTGGCTTTCACTTATCTTACTTTTTATCGTTTATTTCTTTCAGGCATTCCTGACCAATCGGAATGGAAGCTGAGTAATAATGCAAAATACGTTTATTACTGTGCGAACGAAACCATACACGGTAAAACCTTTTTTTAAAGAATTTTCTTATTATACTAGAAATTCACCCGTCATGGTATGACGGGTGCAAATTGGCTCTTCATTCGAGAGATTCCCCGTCAAATTTGACGCGTTTAAATAGATATATATGCGAGAGAAATGTTTAACATGGATTGAAAACAAACAAAATAAACATGTGTTATATGACAGGAAATATTTTTTTATTTACATATTATTTACATATTTCTTTATTCAAAAAACCTCTTTGTAAACAACATTCCGTGTGAAGTATTTTTCGTTGTTCAACAATTTTATTAGAATTCAATAACCATGAAATCCTCAGCTTGTCAAAAGTAAGTCAACTATATCACGCGCATGATATACCACTGACGTAATTGACTACTCTCTATTAAAAAACGGAAATTAAGTTGAAATATATGATTAATATAATTTAAAATGTCTCGGGAACTATTGATCATAGCGAGATAAATTTTATATCAATCGATAGAAAATTTTATTTCACCATTTTAGAGCTTTTAAATTTGAAATTAGAACGCCAATTACTCTTTTAAATTTAAAATTACTGAAATTTAGGTTCTCTAACAATGAAATAATGATTTTAACGTCTCGCAGTGCTATGCCGTAAGTTTTATTGTTGGTGATGTCAGAGCGTTAACCGAGAGACAGATCTGAGTTATTATATTAGTAATTTCGTCTCACCGGGCTTTTCCGCAACCAATTTTGTTAGTTGCTTATTAATATAAATCTGGCGAAAATAGTGGTGAATAATAGAATCATACGAACATTTGAACAATATACCGCCTGGTTCAAATTTCAAAAGCTTAAGTACTGTCAAAAGTTAATTTATTGTGAAAAAATGCGATTTCAAGAGCAACTTTTGGGCAAAGATGCTCCTAAAATATCATTTTTTTAATCTTTTTGCACGAGTCAATCTATAGGTTGTTGATGATAAAATTGTGCAACCTTTTTGTTTTTATAGATTGTCTTTATGTAATATTAGTGATGTGTAGACATCCGTGAAGAAGTTGGCATTCGTCGCGAAAACACAAAAAGTTTTTTTAAATATTTTTTCTTGAAATAGTTTAAAATCGATAAATAGATAGATGAATAAATGAATAAATTTAAAAGATATTTTAAATGGTTCCATCCCATGACCATTTTGAAAATCTTGCGCACGAAGTTTGCGCGTATTATGGGAAACGTTAAATCATAGAAAGAGGACGCCAAAATGAGGATCTGGTTTTTTTATAACTTTAAAAAGGGGAATACTCGAATTAAAGGACTCAAATGATACAGAATTTCTGACTCTATATACAGGGTGTCACAGAACTCCTCATATAAATTGGAGGCGGGGAGGTAGAGAATATCGTTACGAATCATAATCACATAGGAAAGCATGGTCGGAAATGCCACCCTCAAGTGATAGAGAGGCATAAAGATAGTAAGGACAATACAGAAAGCAGTGTAAAACGTTTTATTACCCCCAATAAAAGAGTGCAATAATAGTTACAAGAATCACAGGAGGTGTTTAAAATTTCGCCCATTGGAATAAATGTTCTTATGGCATCGACAAAGCATGGATCGCCGAACATTCTCAAAGATACCAGGCCTTTTGCTGATTGTAGCAGCAACAATTGGCGATTAGTGCCACCAGGTACATGTACCCATACAGGGTTCCTTCTTATATCCGTTACACCTCCCTTAACTTCTAAATGGTGACAGCTTAGGCCATAAAGTTGGTGCCTAGGTATAGTAAAAAGGCTATGCGCTACTCGATGAGACAACTTACAACGCCATCTATCGGCAAATTTTGGAATTAGCGGTCCTATCTCGCAAACTGTGAAAGATACGAGAAAAAAGCAAATTAGAAAGTTGTAGAGCTCTCTCGATTTAGTACGAAAAGATACCTTGTACACAATAATACGAAGAACAGAACGCTTAAAATGCACATTTGCTTGTTCGCATTTTCCGAAATTGTGATGACACAAGACATGGACAAAAGGAGTAAATGTTATTTTTCGGACACAAAATGGCTCCATTTAAACTTTTTCTTGTAGAAATAACTGAATCGGCTTGTGTATGGACATTTCCGCTAACATTGCAGGACTTTCGATGACGTATTACTGTTGCTTGTGCTAGCGCACCAACTACTTGCTAAAAAGTGTGCAAAGTGAAATTCAAACAAGGGCTTAAATCTGTATTGTAGATGACGGAGAGCACTTTGAACAACGAAAATAAAGGTATATTGTGATAACTAATTACTTTTTCATTTTAAAACCCCTTTCGAGACGTCAACGTTTTGGAAATCGAGAGCGAACAAATATGCATTTAGAGCATTCTATTTTGAGCATTAATATACGCAAGGTATCTTTTCGTACTAAATCGCAAGTGCTCTACAACTTTCTAATTGACGTTTTCCTCGTATCTTTCACAGTTTACGAGATAGGACCGCTAATTCCAAAATTTGCCGATAGTTGGCGTTGTAAGTTGTCTCATCGAGTAGCGCATAGACTTTTTACTATACCTAAACACCAACTTTATGGCCTAAGCTGTCACCGTTTTAGAAGTTAAAGGGTGTAATCAGATGCAAGTGGGACCTGTATAGTACTGGAGTTCGTATACAATGGCGTTCAAAGTTCAAGACCCAAAAAAAAAAAAAAAAAAAAAATCAGAGGTGGATAAATCAGATGTATAGGGGGCATGTGACGAGATCACCACGCTCAATGTATCAATGACCAAACAACTGGTATCTTGCATCGGTACTGTGAAAGATCCATACAGGTTCTGATGCACAGGAGGGAACATTTGGTAATTTGGTATTGGCGTTGGAAATCTTTCCTAAAACAATCGTACAGCAGCGTGTCCATTTCCGTTAGCAAGGCCATACTGTTCAGCAACGGATTTCGAGACTACCACTTTTGGACGATTTTACACCGGAAAGGGGTGTGAGACAATGAGTCATATGAGCGCATTTCCGGAGTTCTTTCTTAGATCACGCTCAGTAAAATGTGAACATCACCCTTCCATTCTTCACTTTCCCCCTATTTTGATGAAAATAACACCGCCCGGCGCATGCACAAAAGCGCAGAGGGTTTCTGAATCTGTTGCTAAACAATACACGAAGTGAATATCGACCAGTTAGGCGTTCGTGAAGCGATTCATGTTGACCGTTCTCATTTGAAGTCTGCAATGTAGGGATGGGAGAAACACACAGGTTTAAACCGAAAACCGTTTTTTTTGTTTCGGTTAACCGGTTTTTTCGGTTTTTTTTGCCCCGGTTTACACAGGTTATTTTTTTAAATCCAAAACCAGGAAAAAAACCTGGTCGGAAGATAGGCTCGATTTTAGGTTCGACTAGACAATTTACCAAATTATAAAGGTTTGAATTTCATCATCTTAGGCCAATCACCGAAAACCGCTCCCTCGAGGCGTCTGTTGGTTGGCGGATTACTGAAAGAGTCTTTATGAACAGATAAATATTGGCCAATGGATTGATTTCCTGCAAAAGCAATACTAATAAAAATTTTGTCTGCAAATCGCGTCTGTTTTTTGCAGCCAAAAAATATTTATCTTTAGTCGGAAATTCTGTGGCGTCCGAAAGATTAGTACCTACGTTGAATGATGTTGTTTCCGATGAGAGGTGTCGACTCACGGATCAACACATTGCTTAAGGAGTCTTTATGAGCAGATTAGATTATAAATATTGGACAATCAATTAATTTCTTATGAAAACAATGTTAATAAAATTTTTTTGTCAATAATACTTACTTATTGCAATAATTACTCATTTAATATTATTACATATTGTATTAATTACTTATTTATAATCATTACTTATTACATTAATTAATTAATGTTTATTAATAAAAAATTCTGTCCACAAACGTTGCTTAAAAAAAAAAAACGAAAACAGGTTTTTTTTTCAAAAACCGGTTTTAACCGCCAGGTTAAACCGGAGGTGAAAAAAACCGGTTTAACCGAAAACCGGTTTTTTTGCAATAACCGCCATCCCTACTGCAATGAGGAAGTGGTGCGTGCCGACCTTGAAGTTCACATACTGCGCCGCCTATCTATTTCCGACCCATGCTTTCCTATGTGATTATGATTCCTAACAATGTTCTCTATCTCCCCTCCAAGTTTGTACACGGAGTTCTGGGACATCCTGTATTTAAGAAGCGCGCGAAGCTTATCAAAACATCCAATCAAGATAGGAAAGTAGTCCAGTGGTTAGGTAGTTGAATTCGGAATTAATTAGGGGAAAGCTGGAAATTTTTTTAATCCCTTTGATCTAGGTCTGGAATGAGCATACTAAGTTTTCCCCCATCTGCTAGGTGAACTTTAGCCGCTGCGTGCATATTTGTAATTAGAAAATAGGACTTTTTTCAATAATCAAGCAATATCTCAAAAAGAGCTCATGCTATCAAAAACATTGTACTGCAAAATATGTAGCGCTTGAAATTCTGAATAAAATGAGTGCCAACACTTATTATATTCACTGCAAATTAAGCTCACAGCTGCGCTTCAAAGTTTTTCCTAAATCGCTAATCAAGCGCTTGAAGCGAGAACGGACCAAGTTATCGGTTCATCCTAGCCTCAAATTATTATATCTACATTTTTCAAGGCTTTATTAGTATATTTTGAGGGGAAAACCACTGTTATTATAATTTAACAGAGGAAAACATCATATGAAAATTTCAACAATGACTGAGAGCGTAATGAAAAACAACTTTCATTTTAACACTTATTATTTAACGACACATAATTGAAGTGATATCAAATAGATAAAAAAAACTTTAGATCAATTTCAATTGTTTAGATTTTGAAAGTGAGTTATAATCATTAATGTCGGTTTGCTTACTGTCACTTTCCTCCACTTGCAATGTTGACCTTCTCCCTCCAAGTCATTTTCTGAAATTATCTCCTCCATCCTGATATCGATTTCAGCCTCTTGGTTAGCTGAGTTTGTAATGATGTTATCTTCTGGAGAATTGGTACACCCTTGCCCTTTGCGGTGATAGCAAATTATAGAACATTTAATGCCAGATTTCCTACAGGTGCTAGTCAAATTACACCCCTTTGCGCACTTGCATGCTATAGAGAAGGGCTGGAGGAGCAGGCTCCTTGTAGGTGGTGATTGGGAACAATCCATGTTTGATTTCTTTCCAACCCCAATCTTAGAGGCTTTTGGCAAATCCACTCCAAAGGTGAATCTATAGGTATGCACGGAGAGAGTGTTCACGTGCAGCTGCTGTATTGGGAGGGAGAGGGTCTAAATTGAAATTATTTTTACTAGTGATTTTTGAAAAAGTTCAAATCTCAGAGAATCCACTGTTTCTCCACTGTCCTTTCCCCCATACAGGGATATCTGAACGTTCTGTCGTGCTTCATCTGTGTCATCCGGACATGCATTTTCATCACGAAAAATGCTCACAACTTGTTGCAGTTCAGTGCTGTTCAGAACATTGATAAATTTCTTCTTCCCCTGCCTGCAAAGAGCAGATGTAGTATCGTAATCATTGGACTCAGGAAGAAACAAAATATTTTTCTTTATGTGTGGAGCAATTTTCAGGGCTTTCTGCAAAATATAAAGCATCTTCTGCCTTCTCTCCCAGATTTCAAGAAGAAAATGTTTTCGGAATTAGTGGATGCTGCCATTATAACCAAGACGTCGATATCTTCAACAACCAGAACACATTATGACTCTTTTTCTATTTCCAAAGCACTTTTGATTATTAGATAACTATCAGTACGCGCACGGCGTTGCCCGTGGAATTAGGACTTCAACAAAATAAAAAATAAAATTAAAAAAAAAACCGCCCAAAATGACATGAAAAGTTCTGAAAACAAAACAAAAAATACACATTATTGATTTTTCCGCTTATTTTTCTTCGCGATAATGACATTTCAACTGTAGAAAAGCCATACAGAGTACGTTAATCCGAAACAATATTAAAAAATTGCAACGTGAAAATGATTATTATACAGCAAGCAAAATATAAGATCGAATACGAAAATAATAATCGAAGTCATTCAATTGAAGGTTATGACGTCACTTGCGCTCTACCCCGTCAGGCAATGAAATTGCCCCCAACGTTCCGGAGAAGTGTCGCGGTAGGAAGCTTCGCTAGAGGAAAAATATCTTTCAACTGACCAGGAAAAAATTAATTTCAAAAAACGGGAAAAGATATTTTAACCGTTCTTGTTTTAAATCCGACAGAACCGTTGCAGTTATAAGCTGAAAAAAATTGAAAATAATAGTGTTATTAAAACGTTGGATGCAGCAAATTTAAAAACAAAAATTAAATTTCGATGGCAAAACTGACTATTTTTTGAAAATTTCTCAAAATTCAGTAAATTACGTTACAAATTCAAAACTAACTTCATTAGAACGGAAATCGTGTTCTCTTTTCGACGGTGTGACTATTTTTTTTTCGTACAATTATTCAAAACCATTCTATTTAGAAATTAGTGCTAAAAATCAACCAAAACAACACAAAACATTAAATAAAAAATTTTCTACATTAAATTTTAAAATTCCGGCTTCGAGGTGCATTGAGTCACCATTAAGACTACCTGTGTGCCGAATTTCAAGGTTGTTGTTTCGCACGCACACACATACATACACACACACACACATACATACAAACATTGCCTTTTATAAGAATAGATCAACAACAACCAGAACACATTGTGACCCTTTTTCTATTTCCAAAGCACTTTCGATTATTAGATAATCAACATCTTCCTCAGCTGGCATCACAACAAAACCTTCTTTTTAAAACTTTGCACATAACATATTTATAAGCCTTTGATTGTTCTTATCATTTGATAAAAATTTCTCTTGGGACATAGTGACTGACATCAATTTATCAATGATAAAATAATCAGCTATGTCTTTCTTTGTTCGTCTGATACGTTCTACTGATTTTGCACTTTTCGCTGCATCTTCAGGGTAACCATCAAAAACTATTGTGGTCCCTTCAGTTAAAGTATTTTTCGGTGTAGTCAAAATATTTCTTCAGGATGAAGGAAAATGATTCCTTTGCCTGCCACAACACACGAGGTAACAGAAATCCACCATCAACCACATAACATGTTGAAGTGAAATGCGTATCAGTCGCAGTAGAAAATAAATCATAAAATACTGACTTGCAGGTCTCGCGCAGTCCTTCTTCATCAAAGAGTGACAATGGAAGAGGAGGCAGCTCAAATTCAAAATATTACTGTAACTCTGCATCAGACTTTTTTAGGAGAGAGATTCTTCTGAATATTGTGTCAGGATTTACAGGAATTAATTCATCATGAACTTTCACCTTGGAAGTGAAACCACCCAACAGGTATTACTCGGTTTTTCCGTTTAAAAGTAACATCGGCGAAATTATTACCAACAGTTTTTGACAAACAATATACTCCAATTTCATAAGCATTGTGGAAATTTATACTTTCATCGGCCACAATTCCACTTGCAATAGATATGAAGTGTTCACAAAAAAAATTCCTTTCATTTATATAGGAAAAATGGTTGCAGGATATAGAATCCCGTCTTGAGCAACCATAATTGTAGGAAATATTATTCATCTCGGCCGAAGCCAACATAACTTGTAGGAAGTTATCTTATCGGCATTCTAGGGGTAAATGCACCAAAGATAAAGGATGAGAAACAGGAGTTAAAACTAAAGTATTTATTTTTAGAACATAATGTGAGAAAAGTGTTTACACGTTATTATTTATAAGTTCGACAAGAGAGATTTAGGGTTTGTTACTTTCTTAAGTTACATATCAACTTACACCTCGTTAAAAAGGTTTAGTTATAGCCATCGCCGGCGTGCTAACAGGGAAAAGACCCCCGTAGCTCGTTATGCTCACATCTGCCGCATGTCTGTTTCGTTTGACTTCAAAAAGTCATCTCCCGATTCAAACATTACACTCAGTTTTTTACGGAGAAACACCCTAGCTTCACGTGATTAACACGAAGAGACCGCGTGATCGTTATCTTCCGATATCTTTCCGCTGACACAACAATTATTCAAATGAGCTTGTTCGGAAAGTGAGAAATTATTATTAGGAAGGAATTAAACTTACGCTTTTAAGCTAGACGGGAAAAATACAATTCCTACATTTATTTCCGAAAGATCCTGATGCTCGGAAACTTTGGATTTATAGATGCAAAAGAAAAAATCTCTTTAATCTCTCTATTAAGATCTTTAAATGTCTCTTAAACATTCCCTTATTTTGATGCCTTTCTGATGTGTGACTCTTTAACAACGTTTCCACAAAAAGTCAGGCTTATAATAAAGTTATTCTGCTGTTAAAAGAGCTCTGAAAAATGATATTTATTCAGTAACTGGGTCTAAGTGGCGTGCTCCCAAAGCGACGTCATCAACGCATCCGCTCTCTGTGTTTGTATTTTAACTATCGATAGATGATAGACACGTGCTTCCCATATGCCCAGATGGGTAAATATTCGCTAATCAGCCACAACACTAACAATGTCCTTTGTACAATGCACCTTGCTAACTTGAAAGAGAACTGGGAACTCTCATTCCTTCAGGGTTTTTCTTTAAAGTTAATTGTATATTACTCTTCTCTGTTCGTGGCAATTTCGTTTATGGTCCTTTTTTCATGAAATAATTTTTAAAAATTTCAAGCGAAGTTTGTCATTTTGGAAGGTTTCTTTTTCACAATAACCGGTAATTTATTTAAAATGCCGTTCATAAACCTGAATGCAGAAGAAGCTTAGAGTTATTTTGAAGAACTTCCATCAGATGAGAAATCCGCTGCTTCTAATTAATAAACACGTTCTCACCATTGCTGAAGCTTTCGTGTGATGATTTCCTCAGTTAAATCATAATAACAGTTATTCCTTCCCTCAAAATATACTAAATAAAGCATTGAAATAATTATAAAAGCATCCTGAACAAATTTAAAATGTATATATAATAAATAGAGGCAGGGTGAACAGATAACTTGGTCCATTCTCGCTTCAAGCGATTGACTAGCAATTTAGGCAAAACTTTAAAGCGCAGCTGTGAGCTTAATTTTCATTGAATATTATAAGTGTTGGTACTCATTTTATTCAGAATTTCAAGCACAACAATGTACAATGTTTTTGATAGCATGAGCTGTTTCTGATATATTGCTCGATTATTGAAAAAAGTCCTATTTTCTGACTACAAATCTGCACAGAACGGCTAAAGCTCACCTAGCAGGAGGGGGAAAAATTAGTATGATAATACATAATTTTTTAATACATAGACACAATCAGTTTTGAACACACGTTCCAAGTGACATTCTTCAGTGGATGCATGAGAAAATCGAAGGGAGGACACTTCCTGTCTTTCTTTTAATTTATTATGACAAATTAATCATCTACATTCATCTCATTTGTTATAAATAATATTTAATATCATCCTTTTTCTTTTTATGTAGCAAAACTTTTGAAACTGCTGAATTAAATCTACTGATATCTCCTCACTTTTTATTTTGTAACCGAAAATTGTGAATATAATTGGCAATTTATTCAAATTGACTGATGAAATTGGCAGCGGGCGTTATTAAACTGGCACACATACCGTTACATGATATTAGTATATTTTAAAAATTTGTGTATTAATATAAAATGTCATATATTATATCAAAATATTGAGACGAATTATCAGTTTATATAGGATCTTTTATAATTAATTCTGTATAGCAAACACACTCCCATATTACATTCTGTATTCTAATCCATTTATTATCTAATTTATTTATTTTTAAATATTCTTAATTCATTCACTTCATTTTATTTGATAAAATTTTTTATTTGTGTTTTGTTTTTCAGGCATCGAATTCGATTTTATACCAGAAACAAATGGAGTGCCTTTAGTATGTGATATGTCTTCAAATATTTTAACAAGACCTCTTGATATTACAAAAGTAAGACATACTTATAGTTTAAAGTTCTTTTATTGCATAATTTTGAACTAGTTCAGCACAAACTTTTTCACTTTATGAAACAGGCTGAAAAAGAACAACACAGTCCGGTAAATAACAATGATACATTATTTTTTATTAAATTAAAATTTGAAATTATACGTGATGTAAGAAAGTTTTCTGCAAACATTTAGCTTTTTATTTCTGGTAAATATATCGTCTGCTAAATATTTAATAATCTGTTTTAAGGAAAAATATTTTCCTTGAAGTATATTTTATTATTTCTTCTTGGAAATGTTTGCTAATATTTTTAAGCTTGTGGGAAAATTATTCAGAATTCTAGTTTAGAATTTACGCAGATATTTTTGTCAGAGGTAATTCCAGAAATGGAACTTGACAGTTATATGCAGCTCAATCTTTCTTATCAATTTTATTAGTTATTCTTAGTAAAGTTTTTATTGTAGCTTATATGAATTTATTTTCCCTGCTTCTTTCAATCTGATCAGTTTATTCCGAATTATTTGATTATTTTTATATAATTTTTTTATTATAATTTATGTAAATTTATTTTTCCAGTTTCTTTCAATATTTTTATTCTTTTAGTTTGGCGTTATATTTGCTGGTGCGCAAAAAAATGCCGGAATACCTGGTGTTGTCCTTGTTATAGTGAGAGAGGATCTCCTTGGAAAAGGGATGTCCGTGTGTCCTTCAGTTTTCGACTACAAGATAAATGCTGCGAACAAATCCTTGTACAACACGCCTCCAACTTTCAGGTAAGTCCGTTTTAAAGTATCATTTTCTTTTACAATATAGAATTTTCCTCTCTCAAACTTAAACAAGAAACTGAGAAAATGATTCCTTCTTTTGTATGGATTGAAATGCATTTCGATTTTAATTTATGAAATTGTTTAGTTACTGAGTGTAATCGTAATTTATTGTTTATTAATGAAGTTAATTCATGCGACGTTATATTCACCTAATAAAGGTAATACCGTGTAATCTAACGGTCGTCTGTAACGTCACGTCCTTTTTCCTCTTCCAAGATGTGCAATGGAATTCAAAATGAAATTGGCTTGGCGAATGTGACGTGTATCGCGTGGCCATGATTTGACACCATTGTCCATTTAGTCTCAATCACCGATGCTGCCGGTGAAATATCAGTGATTGTGGTTTATCTTTTAATTATTCAATTCGATATTATTGCATCAAAAAGTGAGACTCGAGGATATGGTTCCGCGCCGTCGCCAAATTGTCGACTCTTTCGCCAACCGTTATTGTATCGCCGCCATAATGGCCTTAACCATCTCAAATCAAATGCCAAATTTGGCGAGTTAGTGCTTATAAAAATTTAAAGTTGGATGGCAGTACGTGCTTCCGAGTCTAACCCGCTAACGATTATCATTGTACATAGGGCCGGCCTGAACAAAAGCGGGATCTGGTGCAAACATGACTTTCGGAGCCTAGAAACAAATTTCGTGCACCAAAATTTTTTACATTCCACAACTTGGCATTGTACGCACTAAAGGAATGCATGAAAATGATATATAATTAAATTATTTTTATAAAGTTAATATTTCAATGACAAAAAAAAATAGAATCAAATAAAAATAATTACTTCATAAATACAATTTGATTTGCGACTTACTAGAGTAAATTTAAAATGCGTAATTACTTTCTCGTATACGAAGTATACAAAGAGAAAGTATTGTCATCGTCAAAAAATTCGAACTCGAGATTTTTACGGATCTCCACGTTTTAGACCTCCCTGAGTCCGAAAAACACAATTTTGGTATTATGTCTGTCTGTGTGTCTGTCTTTGAACACGATAACTCGAAAACTATTAGAGCTATGGATATGAAATTTGGTACGTGGTCTTTCGACATAATTTGTAGGTTTCCATCAAATTTTGGACAAAATCCGTCAAAGGAAAGTCTGTCTGTCTTTATGTCCGCGGTCATGCGAACACTATAACTCAAAAACTTGAATAACTAGATGGATAAAATTTGGTGCACAGTTTTATCGTCATGAATGTAGGTCCGTATAAAATTTTGGGCCAAATCCGTCGAGGGCTGACTGTCTGTATAATCGCAAACTTGTTCACTTTTGAAACTTACTCCATGCGCATGCGTACTGGTAGCAATGCCTGTGCACGCGGAAGGATTACGCCACTTTGTCCTTGAGACGGTAAGAGTGGAAAATCGGTTCGTATTTAATCGCTACGCATCTTTTGAATTTGATTCTTTACGTCCCGCGTTAATATCAATCACCCCATTTGGATTGCCGTGCCACAAATGCAGCAGGAATCGATACGTGGATGCAAGGGGAGCTTGGGGAGTGTGGTCCATCGAGGAACTCGAAGAAGACGGGGATAGGTTATTGGATTGACTGGTGGTAGATGGATTTGCGTGGTGTAGAGCGGTCGTAAAAGACCTACCTAAGTGGATGGGGTAAGTTTAGTTATATTATTGTCCGGTTTTGAAGCATACGAGTGCTGTTTTGGGACGAATCTCGCCATTCTGAAGCGCGGTCAGCTGAAGAACACGACATCTCAGCTGGCACCCTCCTCTGTCCAAGCTTCCCCTCACACTTGCGGGAGGACGTTTATCTCCCTACGTCTGATATACGGCGGATCTTCAATGGAATCTGGTTTCGAACCTCAAACCCTCCGGTCCCGAAGCCGAGATCTTACTTTTAGACCACCGCGGCTAATAAATGACATGAAAAGCCACCACACAATTGGCATGACGTGGAGCGGTCGTGAATGACCGGCTTAGTGGTCTTAACCGACCAAACAGATTTTGTGACATTTCGATTACATTTTAAATGCCTGTTTCCTTACCGTGAAATCTAAATTAGTTGCTTAAAGTCTTGTTTTGTGTTTCTGTTTTAGTGTATACATTCTTGGTCTGGTGTTTAAATGGGTGCTTTCAAATGGAGGCATTTCGGCCATGGACAGGAACAGTGACACTAAATCTAGCCTTGTCTATGAAGTGCTCGACTCCTCTCATGGATTTTACCAGTAAGTACTTTCAAAATAATTATTTAAAAATTTATCTCTCGATTTGATCTCACCAAATACTGTGGGAATTTAAATTGAAATTTGAAAATCTATTAAGTGATAAATTGAACAAATCAATGTGAATTAGTAGAATGTAAATTTAAAAAACAGCGAACATATTTTAAGTACGCATGATAGCACATATAGTGTAATTCTAAAACATAAATGAAATTGTAATACAGTGCTGTCGGAAATTAAGGTGACAAATGCGAAACATGTGAAATCTCGAATTATAATTGGTTTAAGGTAACGAACTTTTGTACACACGAGCTGCAACTCTATGAGACAGCAAATCTCCCGCAAGTTTTCAAATTAATTTATGGGTACAAAGTTTTCCTCGAGACAAAAAGTGCTGTACGTATCAGGAACAAAACTTTAGCTTTCCGTTTTGAGTGCTCTTTTTGTATTACACATTTTGAAACATTCTGAGTTGGAAAGAATAAATAAAGCTCTTTCTGTTCCGCGAGGCTAACGTAAGTTTTGCTAAACACTTATTAAAAAGCCTAACAAAAGAGAGGGAAAGGAGTTAAAAATTACTTTTACAAGGATATTATCAATGCCATCGTATCCAGGGGTTTTACCGTTAGGAATGTTCTTGACGATGTCATCTATTTCTTGTTGAGAGAACTTTTCTTCTTCAAGGATGGTTTGATGAGGTTGTATCTGTGCTGCTCTTGGTGCAATTTTTCGATACAGTTTTTGTAGAATTTTTAGCCCGAATTCTGTGGGAGATCCTTTCTCACTGTTTTCCATTATTTGAAAGATGTCTGAGGGTGGTTTGTAGGCTTTTAATGCTGACAGGTATGGAGTTCCGTAGGGAGTTTGTGTCTGGGTGCATTGCATTCTCCAAGATCCACGTTCGGCTCTTTTGACTGATTTTTTGAAAAGAGCCCTTTTATTTGACAGAACAATTTTGCAGTGGATTCTATTTTCGCTCTACTCTATTGGAGATGTCTCGCTAGGGCTTTTAATTCTTGCTTCTTTATTTGGAAATCTCTATTCCACCAAGTTACGTTTGGTATCGGGGGTTACGTTTAATTTTATAAACTTGTTTGCAAGTTTTGTGGGTTTCAAGTTGAATGGTTCTGGTTGCTTCATTGAGCTCTTCTTCATTAGAACTATTGGAAATAAAGCCAAAGAGCTAGAAGCCATAAATTCGGTATGTCGTCTTTACGCCAAAATTGCAACTTTCTGTCAAATTTTTGTTGAAATCCGTCCAAGGAAGTCTGTCTGTCCGTCCGCATGCATGTGAACACGATAACACAAAAACGCAAACAGTCAGACGGATGACATTGGCATATAGATTTATCACCCGAATTTTAGATGTATATCAGATGGTCCAATTCCGTCAAGGGGGAGGGACTATCTCTTGGTCCGTCTAGATCAGGGGTTCCCAACTTGTGGTACGCGTACTCCTGGGGGTACGCGAAGGACCAGTAGGAGGTACGCTAACTCAAAGTCGGTAATGGCGGACACAAAAAAACATAAGGGATTAAAATATGGAAGTGATTATTTGCAGGTTTTGTACCTGCGGATAAAATATTATTTGCAGGTACTGTTAAATTCAAAATCATTCTGTAGGACTTTTTTAGGGAGTTTATTTTCCCTATTCTCTACAAGATTGTTCTTTTTTATACTTGGGATTTTTAAAATTGGGAAATTTAATGTTATTTTGCGAGAGTTTTTGTTATTTCAGCGGAAACACCCGAGATGCTCTTGGTTTCTGTTATATGGTTTCCCATGATTTTGATTTAATTTTCGGTAAACGCTTGAAAATATTTTTGAAGCGTTTGTTGATGAAATTGCAGCTATTTAATAAAAAATCAAATTTCTAGTTATGATGTTACATGAGTTATTCATCACCAAGGAATTTTAAAAACTCCTTGCAGTTAACGGAGATCCAAAATCAATAGTATAAATCTTCTTTAACACCAATGTAAATTGTTTTAAAACTTCAACAAAAATGTGAATTTTCTTTGAAAAAAGGGTTGAATTAACTGCCATTTAAAGCTTTAACAAATAACAGATCTAAAAATATGAACGTAACTATCCACGTACGATTCTAAGCAGAAGTCTGGCTGGTACGTTTGTTAGAGCACCGGCTTCGCGTTTTGCAGAACGCGGGTACGAATCCTGTCGGATGTTGTTATTGCAACTTGTGCGGCAGTTTGCTGTTCGGATAATGTATTTTAAAGTTATGCCTGTGAAATTCAGTATTTCTTTTAATTTTACTCCTTTTTTGAAACCCAAATTATTATCAGACAATTTTAAATTAAGTTTTATTCCAATTTCCTTCTAATAAATGCATTAAGTTCTAAATTTAAAAGATTAAAAGCTGTTTTTAAAAGCACTCTTTTATTAGTGTGTAGTAGTGAAAAAGTAGAATTGTTTAATTACATTTATTTTCTGCATTTTAGTCGTTAATTTATAATTCATTATTATAAGCAAAATGCGTTATATATTAAAGACTATAAAATAGAAAACGTGTGCTGATTTGTTCTCAAATTCACTAATAGATGGCGCCACTCGTATTGAATGTTTAATTGAATTTACTGATTAAGTAACAATTAAGCCCTAAAAATATTAAAATAATGTACTCTCATGTAAAATTCAGAAGTATGCAAAATAACAGAATGGAAAATGTCTGTAAATAACGTTTTATCCATTGCTACAATACTTACAAATAACTTATAACTCGTAGTTACTATACCTGCAAATAACGTTTTATTCGTAGGTACAGTACCTGCAAATAACGTTTTATCCGCAGGTACAGTACCTGCAAATAACGAATTATTCATAGGTACAGTACCTGCAAATAACACTATCCTAAAAATATTACAGAATTTTGTTTCCCCAAGTTCGTGTAGATACTAAAGGTTATGCAAGTCCTAAACTTACCCTCCAAATAAGAAACCAGCGGGAGTGGTCTCCCCTAAACTTTCTCGTATATTCCCTAACACATGTAGAGAAAAAATGATCTAAAAGGAAGTAAAACGAACAAGCGCCCCTAACGTAGTGGAGGAAAAATAACGAAACGTTATACCACGAATTTCGTCGTTTGACGTGCAAGGCGGAAGTAGAGTTGAAAACAGAACGAAACGGTCGGGCTTTTTTTACTTTCTCGTATACGAAGTATACAAAGAGAAAGTATTGTAATCCTCAAAAAATTCGAACTCGAGATTTTGACGAATCTCCACGTTTTAGACCTCCCTGAGTCCGAAAAACACAATTTTGGAATTATGTCTGTATGTCTGTGAACACGATAACTCAAAAACTATTAGAGCTGTGGGGATGAAATTTGGTATGTGATCTTTACACATAATTTGTAGGTTTCTGTCAAATTGTGGACAAAATCCGCCTACGGGAAGTCTGTCTGTCTATATGTCCGTGTTAATGTGAATGCGATAACTCACAAGCTTGAACAGCCTGATAAATTAAAATTTGGTACACAGTTTTATCAACAGGAATATAGGTCCGCATAAAATTTTTGGGCAAATCCGTCAAAGGGTTGACTGTCTGTCGGTCTGTATAATCGCACACTTGTAAAAATTATATCACATAAGCTCTTTGACTTAGATAAGTAAAACTTGGCATAACGGATGCTAACATTAATTATAGATATGTGCCCAATTTTCATCTCAATCGGTTAAAAAAGAGGTGTTCAAATTGCATATTCATTTTTTTTACTTTTGGAACGAATCCGTTGCCTCACGCGCATGCGTACTAGATGCAATTTCTGTGCATGATATTCAGCGGCTTCATGACGAAAGGCTTATGCTTAATGTCTCCTTCTTGGCGCTCTGTTCTTCCCTTTTGTCTCCTTTTTGTCTCTTTTTCAATTCCAACTATTAGTTCACACTCTCCCTATATCTTGTTCAAATTTTGCAATCGATTTTAAACTAACTTCCCGATGAGCTGAAGGCTTGAAACTTTAAACAAAGCTCAGAACTAGATGACAATGCAATATTAATTCGCTTTCTTGTGTGTCTGTCTGTCTGTTTGTCTGTCATTTCATATTGTGCATGACGCATGCGCAGTACGTTTTTCATTATATCTCGAAAACTATTAACATTACAGACTTGGTTCTTAGATATATGGATGGCCCATGGGATCATCGAAGCACCCCCATATTTTAGCCATATCTTTGCGCATGCGCAGTACGTTTTTCATTATATCTCGAAAACTATTAAACTATTAATTATTAAAGTAGGAATTGACTTTAAAAACATTTTTTATATTACTTATTGGTAATTCTGATCCTTCTCGGATTATCTTATTTCCATTTGGTTTGTTGTTTTTACGTGTCCTGGAGAAACTTGTTGCGCTCTGGGAATAGAGCGGATTCGAAATTTTTAGTCGAGCGAGGGTGCGGGGAATTGACACGCTATACGAGATTTTTTGAGAAATGAGTATACTTGAAAGTTTAGGGGAGGCCACTCCCGCTAGTTTATTCCCACACTGCCGAACAAGCTCATTTGAATAAACGCTAAGTCATCAGAAAGACATCGAAAGATAACGATTACGCGATATTGCCTCACAGACCACGTGGCAGGCGTGGGATTCTTTCGTTGAAACGGGGTTTTTGTCCAGATGGAATGTTTTAATCCAGAGGAGAACGCGTTGAACCTTCAACGATGTAGGCGTTCTGGGAAATCGGCTAGCGGCAGGGATTTTCCCTTGATCGCAACGATTGCGTCTGGCAGTAGTTCACTATCTTTTGTATTTCAGTAAGGAGTATTGTAAGTTAATATTTCTCTAAGTATAACATAGCACTAATTAAGTAACTATTCATGCCTAAACCTCTCTTTTGTCTGACCAGATGTAAATAGTCATATGTAA
>BGPR01005907.1:51839-87055 GCA_013235015.1 Araneus ventricosus | reverse complement strand
CAAATCTGCAATATATTTACACTTGAAACTTTTACCACATATTATGTAATTTATATACTAAAGTGAGATTTTTGTGATATTCCAATAATATTTCTTAATACAGCTCATTTTGTTCACAGTGACATCAAAATTCACAGCGACTTTCAGCAAAAATTAAAATAAAAACAATTATTATTTCTGTAAAGCATAACTTTAGTATACAGATAAATGTTTACTTAATATGCAGAAAATATTTCACATTTGTATCTTTAATACATTTTCAGAAAAAGGTAGATGCATTTACACAATTTAACATTGTCAATATAGAGGGAACCTAAGGTAAATAATATTATAGTATTTGCAAAGAAAAATAATTGTAAAACAATGTAATTTATAAATATGATAAAAACAGAAGGTTATCAAATTACAAATACAAACAAATTATGTATGGCTATGTTGCCCTGAACCATAGCTTGAAATTAGAAAATACTATCAAAAATTGCTTGAGAATTTATCTTTTATTGCTGATCGTATTGTAAATATATATTTAATAAATTTTAGGCTGCGCATTATTATTGTTAAAGCAAATAAAAAAAACTTATTAAGAATTGCGTTATAAACTTCTTCTACATGTCCAAAATGCTTTTTTCCTTTTCGGCCCAGGCGACTATATTGCAGAGCAACACTTTTGCTAAGCACTTTTTTTAGAAACACACGAAATGAAAGCAGACATGGTTTTGCCAAAGGAAACTCCATAAAGGTAACGAGCCTGAAAAGAAACAATGATCTATTTGCATTTTTTCATATTTGATGTTTTCTTAAATCTTATTCTTTTATTGGAAAAAATTACATTAAATTACACTACAAGAAAATCCCAAATGGTCCATTCTGGAATTGAAATAATACAATTTTACTAAGAGTTCATGATGAATGCCTCACCAACTGAGTTATCCAATAATAGAATTTTAAATGAAACAATCACCATCACGACTTTTCCTTAAAAAATAACATACATAGCTTATAATTTTTTTCCTTACCAAAGCAGCAGTCAAAGATTTTTCTCCTCTTAGATTGGAGTTTAACTGTATTAGATCACTGTCTGTTTCAACTGGAATTGAAATACCAGTTGGTAACATGAAATTGTTCACAGGCCCCTCTTGATTGCACATTTCAGAAAGCTGACTCTGAATTTTGATTTGCTCAGCTTTCATAACTTTGATGACTTTTTGAATGCTCTCTAAGCACTTGAAAACTGTTGACTAAATTAGAAAACAGATATTGAACATATTTATATAGCAAAATACGAATAGGAAGATATAAATACTGGCACAAAAATGTAAAATTCAATAGTAAGATCTATAAAAATTCAAATATCCAGAATATACCATTTTTAATTAATTTGCAAATATAAAAAGATAGGCCTCTGAAAATCAAGTTCTATATAGATGTTAAATAGTATGTAGAATGTGCAAGTATTATGTGGTGAAGTAACAAAAACTAAACTTACACATAGCAAGCATTGTATTTCCCTTTGGAGAAGTTGACAGTGGCACTTTTTTGGCACTAATTAAGGATACTAAAAAGAGAAATTAATCTGTTTAAATTGATTTTTTTTAGTAATTTGACATACAGTAATGCAAACAGCATACAAGTAAATGGATCTTTACTACTAAACCATTTAAAAAATTAAGTTAAAAATATAAAAGGTAGCTAAACGCTCTTTGCTTAGATGAGAGATTTTCAGTCTGAAATATTCCTATATATCTGATATATTACTACATATAATAGCCATAATATTCATTTGGTAATTTTTTTGAATTTTTTATGTTTTATGTACGTATATATATTTAATTTTAAAAATGTATACACAAATTTGTACCAATTAAATTTCTACTGTTACATTACATTTATCATATTTAAAAAAAGGACATGCTACTCTAACAGAATTCTCCTGAACTAAATTTTACTATTTCAGATTTTCTAGATGTTTTCAATAAGGTTCTACCATCCAAAGGTAATTCAGGATGATAATCATGGAGAACATTAAGTAAACTATTCAATGAAGTTAATGTCACTTTATGTTCAACAGCCCAAATTCTTAATTTGTGGGACAACGATTCCTCTTGGGATGTAGGTGTTACAGATGATACTGAAGAATTTAAAATGTCTGTGGAAGTTAAATTAACCTCATCTGATTCAGATTCAAAGTCAAAATAGCTATTAGTCTCTATCTCTTCATCTATTTTGTATGGAGAGTTTGAAACATTTCTACTGCCTTCATCACTGCTCTCCAATGTTGAAATATCATTTAAACTGTAAAGATAATAAACGATCGATTTTTAGAAAAAAAAATTGAAACCAAAAAAACATGATTCATAGCATCTGAATTACAAATGCTTTAAACATAAAAAGTGTTATTGCTAGGAAAGAAAAAACATCAATAATCATGCTGGCATTATTCTTTGTATTTTTTAAAAAAAATTAATCATTGTACTGGCATTGTTTCTAGTATATTAATAAAAAAAACATTTAAGAAGTAATACCCTTCAAAAGGTTTTTAACTTAAAAATGACATAAGCCAGAGGAATTAATTATGCTTAGAAAAATAAAAAAAATTAAAATCCACAAGATATATTCAATGCATTAAAAATTTAAAAACAAATGAATTAAAACAGTTTTTTTTATTATTAGAATTCTTAAAATCCCATTATCTAAACGAATTAAACATCTTTACAATGACTGTAGCTATATTTTGGATTTTTTCAAACTTCAAATTATACGAAATAGAACACAATGCTGTCGTTCACTAGATATTTCTAAGTGAATTTAGATTTCTATTGCAGCATGACGAGTTATATTCACTTTCGTCACTGAACTATGGCCAAAAATTAACACTGAAAAAATATCTTCTTGGGGGCATTAATGCCTCCTTTACAAGTTTAGCTATATTTCCGAATGAAATTGAAGTTCTTTTAGCATCATTTTTTTTAGATCTGCTCAAGTCTGTTAAATGCTCGAATTTTTTAACAATTAACTTATGAAATTCAGAACCTCAGACAAAATATACAATTAAATTAAATAAACTTGGCAATCAATAATTGATATGTTTATAAATATATAAAAAAAAAACCAAAATGTATTCCTTAATATAGAATTTCAACAATAAATCCATTCTAAAAAAAATAACTTTATTCCAATGCTATATTCAATCAAATTATAACATAGTAATAATATTCACATATTATTATTTACTAACAGTAGTGTTATATCAAATTAATTTATTTCGGAGGGAGAAACTGAAAAATGGGTACCTGCGAGAGAGACAAAACTTTTTTTGTCTGGTGTTTTCGGAATATTCCAAGTTTTGAGCCTCGGTAATTAAACAATTTAATACTTCTTGCTCTTTAGCTAATTTAATATGCTTTTTAGCTCGACGTTTCAAAGTTTGGTAAGAGTTTCACTTACCTGATCCTGACATCATAAAAGTAAAAGTTGAAGTTGATTTGACTTTCCCTGGCACAAGATCCTCGAATGGGATAAGCTGCGCTGAAAACCAAGAATCTGTACAGAAAATAAGTGCATAAAAGAGTCGTTAGTTAAAATCCAACTAAAAAAGTGAGATGAATGAACCGACACTACAAAGATACTAAAACAAGAAATTTAAAAGAGATCAGTTCAAAAGAAAACTAAATATCATGGAAAACACCAATGTCCTTCAAGTACATGAAGAGGTTAAAATGTGGAATTTGTCCCAAAATGATAAATCGAAACTGCTTGAGCGAAAGTACCTCAACCGACGTCTATTAACAGCCACACAGTCTGTTAAGATGTGTTTGACAGTTAGTATGTCATCACAATGGCTACATGTTGGAGGAGACTCCGCAAAGAGCAAATATTTATGTGTCAGTCGTGTATGCCCAATACGAAGTCTAGTTAACACGACGTCACAGCGTCTGTTAAGTTTCGTAACCCAATGCGAGAGAACCGGTTTAATGACATGGAGCTTGTTATTTGTTTCCATATTCCATTTCTCCTGCCACTGGCAATGGCACCAACCACTGATTGACGGCTAATCGCACATCAGCATAAACAATTGGTCGTGTCAAGAATTCTGTAGCCGATTTTGCAGATTTGTCTGCCAATTCATTTCCAGTAATGTCAACATGGGAAGGAACCCATGAAAATAGTATCCGAGCCCCTTTTGAAAGTAAATGCCTATAGAAGTCTTTAACTTCTTTAATGAGTGGATTACGAGTTGAGGAGCTACGTAAAGATTCCAGAAGAATCATAGAATCAGTGTATAAAATGGATTTTCTAATGTCATGCACATCAATGTACTTGAGTGCAAAATAAACAGCCTTAATTTCGGAAGAGAAAACAGACGTTAAAGAGTGTAGTTTATAACTGACAATGTGACCATTAATAAAAAATGTGCAGCCAACATGGTTCAAGGATTTGGAACCATCCGTAAAAACTGGTTGATAAGACTGATAAAATGGTCGATGTTGATTAAAAAGTGAAATTAAAACCGAATTATTGGAGTCTGACTTGGTAAAATTTCCAAAAGGGTTAATGTAAGATATGCTGTTTTCCATCCATGGAGGATGGCCACAAAAATCATTTGTGTGAATCTTTACATCATGAAAAGTGTCTGGAAGTATATTACGCATACGCAGTCCAAAATGAGGGGCGGGCATTGAAGAGGCAATTATTATTGCCATTTAATAATGTCCGGCGTAAAGGATGGTTGTCGTTTGACAGAATACGAAAGTAATAAGAAAGAGACAATTTATCTCTTCTAGATGATAATGATGGTTCAAAAGCCTCCGCATATAAACTAGGTATAGGAGATGTTCGGAAGGCCCCTAAACACAGCCTTAGAGCTTGATGATGAACATAATCAAGGCGTTTCAAGTAAGAAGGTCGAGCAGATCCATATACTACACTTCCATAGGCTATCAAAGACCGGATAACACTGCGATAAACACGAAGCAAACATGAGCAGTCTGCTCCCCAGGAAGTATTGGATAGGGTTCTTAAAATATTTAATGATCGAAGACACCTCTTGCGTAAGCTGGCAATGTGCGGCAGGCAAGTCAAACGTTTATCAAATACTATACCCAAAAATTTATAGTTATCTTGGAAGCGAATAGGAACTACACTCAGCAACAATTCTGGATCAGGATGAAGAGGCTGTTTGCAAAAGTGTATGCCTATTGTTTTTTGTGCAGAAATAGTAAACCCGCTTTTCTTTGACCACTCAACAATATTGTTGATGGCTGTCTGAAGCTGTCTTTCTATGAGTTGCATGTTGCGAGCATAGCAAGAAATGTGCAAATCATCAACGTAAAGATTCTTTTGTACAGTTTGTGGGATTACTGATAAAATGGGATTGATAGCTAAAACAAAAAGGGTCACACTTAAGACAGAGCCCTGAGGAACACCCTCTTCCTGGCAAAAAATATTGGAATAAGTATTCCCCATCCGGACTCTAAAAAATCTTTGCTTTAAAAGTTTTGAACAAATATAGGTAAGTTTCCTCTAAAACCAAGATCGTATAGATTTTTCATGATGCCATACATCCAGGTACGATCATATGCTTTGTAAATATCGAAGAAAATAGACACTAGATGATTCCGTTTTAAAAAAGCAACGCGAATATCCGTTTCCAATGACATTAAATTATCAATTGTGGATCGTGACTTCCGAAACAACTCTGGAAAGGAGATATGTATTCATTCTTTTCTAGGATGTGTACCAATCGTACATTTACTATTCGTTCAAAAAGTTTACACATGCAACTGGTTAGGGCTATTGGTCGATAATTTAGCGGATCCTGTGGGTCTTTACCCGGCTTCGGTATAGGAATAATAAAAGCATGTTTCCGACAATCTGAAAAGACATGTTCTTTCCAAATGCGATTAAACATGTAAAGAATATTTTGAAGGGAGTGTTCTGAAAGATGTTGAAGCATAGAGTAGGTAACCTCATCAGGACCAGGTGAAGTGTGTTTAAGAACAGATAATGCCGTGTGCAATTCAAAGATAGTTAGGTCAGTATTGTAAGATATACGTTTTGTCGTCTGGAAGCGCAACTTAATGCGTTCCGTACGATTTTTATGCATGAGGAAGGGTTCGGTATAGTTGCTTGCTGAGCAAATAGAGGCAAAAGCTTCAGCAAGAACATCCACCATATCTGAAATATTTCGAACTTCCTGACCGTTCTTTCGCAGACAGGAGATAAGTTTTTCGGGATAAATACCGCACGCCCTTCTAACATTATCCCACATATCTTTTGCTGTAACAGAGGAATTAATACCGGACACAAATTTAATCCAGTATCCACGTTCACTTTTCCGCCTAGCCCACCGTGCGATGCTTTTAGCTCTTTGAAAGGCTATTTGATTAGCCGAGGTTGGATGCCGTCGGAAAACATTCCAGGCTCTTCTTTGGTCACGATTGGTATCAGTGCAATACTTATTCCACCATGGTTTCCTATTCTTAGGGAAGCTCAGTCCCGATTTGGGAATACTGTCATCTGAAGCTGAAATGATGGTTTTAGTAACCAAGTTGACTACTTCATTAACATTTTCACCCTCCACCATGTCACGAGTAATCATTGCTCTTAATGCGAAATTTGTCCAATCAGCTCTATGAAACAAGTAGCGTGTTGGACGTTGAGCATCGTTAGAGCCGACATTCACACGGTCCAGAAAAATTGGAAAATGGTCACTGTCACGCAAGTCAACTCCAACTCTAAAGTTAAAGTAAGGAGCAAGAGACGGCGTGCATAGTGCGAGGTCCAAAGAGTGGAAAGTTCTACTTCGTTGATGGAAGTAGGTGTCTTCTCCATTGTTAAGTAGGCAAAGAGAATGAGTATTAACAAACTCCTCAATTTGTCGTCCACGAAGATTTGTATTCTTACTGCCCCACAATGGGCTATGACCATTAAAATCCCCAAGAATGATAAAAGGAGTAGGCAATTCATCGACTAATATGTTGAGATCTCTTTCATCGACACTAGTACTCGGTGGCAAGTACAGGGTGCAAATAGTTACTAAATTGGAAAACATAACTCTAACCGCTACAGCCTGCAAATTTGTATGTAAAGTGATGACAGATGAAGGAGTATCATGGGAGACAAGGAGAGCAACCCCTCCAGAAGCTTGACCAGATTCATTTTCATTATCTTTTCTGACAAGACTATAGCGTTTGATTTTTGCAATATCAGCAGGTTTCAAGTAGGTCTCTTGAAGTGCAATGCAGACTGGATGCACTTCATAAATCAAGTCTTTAATGTGACAAACCTTGCTGCGGAAACCACGGCAGTTCCACGAAACCACGAAGGCCATCAAGAACAGTTTTTATCTGGAGGTTTTTTAGGCTTCTCTCTACTTTTCGTAACGTTCCTATAGGCAGAGGAGGAATCCAGTTCCATATCAGATTCAAAAGAAGTGTTTGATTTCAAAAAAATGTTTGACATCAAGAGTTTTCTTGGAGCTATTCTCAAGAGGTTTTAATTTTTTTTTACTTTTTACAATGTCCGTTTTAGAAGTACTAGGAGTTGGTTGCTTCGATTTTTTTGGTGAATTATTTCTTATACTAGTGGTAGTTGTCGGAGCAGTAAAGAACTTAGATGGCAATGTTGAAAGGGGAATAGAGACTGGTAGTAGCATGCTACTTATCTCTGATGTGTTGTTGCGGATTTTTGGCGGCATTTGAACTGTAGAGGAATAGGAAATGCCAACTTTCAGAGTTCTATCCTTTACAATTTGTCTTGCTTCAGGAAAAGTAATATTCCTTTTAATTTTAACTGCAATAACTTCTTTTTCAAAAATCCATGTAGGACAAGATTTGGAAGATGCAGCATGGGGACCAGAACAATTTCTACATTTGAAAGTGTCAGAAGGACAAATATTTGTTTCTTGACCAGATTCAGCGCATTTACCACAAACAGGGTCAGTACCCCGACACGACTGTTGGGAGTGCCCATATCTCTGGCATTTGAAACACCGAAGAGGATTGGGAATATATGGACGAAGTTTGCAATTTATATATCCTGCTTTTATGGATTTTGGCAATACCGGTGTCTGAAAAGTTAAAACAACATGTTGTGTAGGAATAAGTTGACCGTTACGTCGAATGTTTATACGACGTGCGGCGCAAACATTTTGATCACGTAGTTCTTCCAAGAATTCTGCTTCTGTAACATGTATGAAATCAGGGTTGGAAAGCACACCACGAGAGACATTTAATGTTTTATGAAATAACGTTTCTACTGGAAAAGTACCCAAATGCATTAATTTGCTAATTACGGAAGCTTGTTTGGAGTCAACTTGTACCAGAAGATCACCAGATCGCAATTTCTTAACATTTTGTATTTCACCAATACATGATGTAAGGAGTTTTTGCACCAAAAAAGGGGATACCGTATGAAAAGTGTTTGGAGTGTTGATTAACATGTAACAAGTAAATGAATTGGCTTCGACGACGAGAGACAAGGAACCCATAAGATATTGGTAAAGATTCGGGCTCAACGGCATCGCCCACCACGGAGCCCAACAAGGGATAGCAGCCACCGGCTCTGGGCAGTCCCAGCCTCGGCACTTACTATGATACTAGTCGATACCTATACGCTGGGAGTCACCCCCGGGGACAGTGACCACCCTTAACGCCAAGCCCAAGGAGTGACCCCTTCGCTTGATCCCTAGCAGTCTAACCACAAAAGTGGCTAGGTACCAGCCGATTGATACACTGGGGACCACAGTGCACCACCCGTCGAATGGGTTGCCACGCACGGCCAACACGTGGGAGTATATTGCCGTCCATGAGAAGCAGGAAGCAAACAGAGCGGCGAGAGTTTCTCATGGAGAGCTCCCTCGCCTACCCTCGAGGGAAGGAAGGAAAAAGCAAAAACATAAGGGGAGGAAAAACTAGAAAGGAGAGCAGACACTAGGGTACCTCGGGGTCGTGAAGCCCGTCACACCTGGAGAAGATGTGCCCCTGAGGGGATAAAAGTAAAAATAATCAAGAGATGAATTCGTAGAGTCGAAGAGAAAATCGGGAGAAACAAAGGCCACGACACTGATGCTGAAAATACTTAGAAAGTGAAACTCGATTTCCCGCCGTTGAGAAGCGAAACGCATGCGCAATCACTCACTGTAATAATACTCCCCACACCATAGTTCAAGTGTAACTGGAGGGTGTAACTCAAGGTCATGAGAAAAGGGGTCGGCCATGACAATGAAGAGAGATTTTCTGAGCAATGGCGTATGAAGAATTGGACATGTAATTTTTTTTTTAAATCCCTTCATCATATTTGCCGATATATAGAATTTGCAATGAAGCATATACTGCAATAAGATATTTATGTAGGTACAGATTAATTTATAACTGTCTATAAATATGATAATAAGCTCTAATATTTAAATGCAATATGTTAGAAAAACTGTTTAGAATTGTATTGGTTCAATTTTTATTTAAATATACATTTCCTTGACTTTATCGCGATAATTTTATCATTCGCTTCTTTGAAATTAATCTGTAAAACGTCTCTTTTTAAAGCTTAGAAATGCTACGTCAGTTATTAGATCTTATCCCACTGTTGCAAGTGACAATGAGGCAAATAATTTTAATTTGTTAGCAAGTTCTTGTGTCTAAACAGAGCAGGACATTGGACAGAAATTTGATCAAACTTATGTCAATCATAAATCAGACACATATTAAAATCAATGCAGATAATCCGTAATTTCAATGCAGTGTCATATGTGACAATTACATGTAAATAATATTTTACTATTGAAACATACTGTAATTAAAATGAGAACAAATTTAAAAATTTGAATTTTTTTTTTTTTCATTTTTCTTTTTTAAAACTTCAAATATATGCAACAAATAAATTGTCTCTGTTGTGTTCTCTCCAAGACATATCAATAAAATCTTTGCTGTCTGTGCCGAATTAAGTCCCTTATAGACCAGGCGTGCAGTCAGGGGCCCTTAGGGAAGCAAGTTCTGAGGCCCCAATTCCAAGACCAGACTTTGTTTTCAATAATTTTATTTTCATTTCGAAGTGAGCGGTTTAGTAACCGCAATAAAATGTCGATTTTATTGTAGGACATGTTTCATTTTAGTGTATAAAAGAACATACAAAAGGAAATTAAAGACTATTTCCTGACAATATTCGCAATATAATGATATAAATATTCTTTATTATATTAGTTAAAACATCAAACATGTTTTAAATTATAAAGGAATATGGAAGCAAGTTTTTAAATATAAAAATTCTCTCTCTTTTTATAAAAAAATTTAGAATTTGAGAAATATCTTTAAAAAATTAATAAAGAAATTAAGACAATAAAAATTTTTATCTGAGTTTGAAATATGACACTTGCAAATCAAATCATTACTCACAATTACAAATCACATAGTTGTAATTTTTTTTCTCTAGCCCGTGCGACTTAAAAATTCGGGCCTTGTTTCCTACCTTTTAGTTTGTTATATAATCCGGCCTTGCTTGCCATCCTTTTGCTATGCTACAGATTAGATCAGAGGCGTGTTTAAAAGAAATATATTTAAAAATATCGTTTGGCAGTAAAATTGTAATGGCGAAACGATTTTTTATCTAATTAATTTCTTTTCTAAAAATATTTTAATAATTCTACATATATTTTTTATACGTTACGAATATTGGATGTGTTCATGGGTATTCAGCAAATTCTAACCACTATACAATTCAATATAACTATTAAAAGATATAAGTTTAAAAAATATCAATTTGTGTACAACCCCTCATCTTTTAGCTTCTCTTCGACAAGAGCTAAAATTCTGCTCGTTGTAATGCCGATATCTTTATGAATACTAATGCTATTGAACTGAATTTTTTTATACAAGTTGCTCTATATATCTGGCTTTAAAGTTGTGAAAGAAAAATTACACTATGTTTTGTGCATGCGCAGTAAAACATTATTTTACTAAAAATTTTCATATTTACTGTTATATTTAAAAATTATTTTCCAAATTTTAACATAATTCTTCTCTAACATATTGTCATTTTTTTCTGTAAGTTTCTTATAATATAACAGTAAAGTCTGCATGTTATAAGCAAAAAACAGGCGAGAAAATTCGGGATGTTTTAAGAAAACCTTTATATCTTCCAAAATATTTGTGCTGAGTTTACGAAAATTCTTGTAAATATTACTAGCTGCATGGCCCGGCGTTGCACGGGCAATCTTGAATAATGGGATATTCCCGGGCGGAGAGAAGTGAGATCACGTGAGGCCTTGGAATCCATATTTTCATATGCCCGGCTCCATTTTTTTTTCAACAAATATTGTCACTTACTTTCGCCAACAAATGTAAATATTCTTTCAAATCTAGTCTTTTTATTACTAATTTTCATATGCCCGCCTCCAGTTTATTTTTTTTACACATATTGTAGCTAACGTAAACGTTATGTTCTCCCCACAACTTAAAAAATCCTTTGAATCCTAGATTGTTTAATTAAAATTTTTAAATCCAACCTTTTAATTAGCTTATAGTTAATAACCCAGCATTTCTCGGAATCCACATTTTTTCATATGCCCGCCTCTGTTTTTCCCCTACAAATATTGTCACTAAGCTTCCCCAACAAACGTAAATCTGTTTTGAATCCTCTCTTGTTGGATTAAAACTTTCAGTTCTAGCCTTTTTATTACCTTAAAGCAGTTTGGTTTGAATGAAAACGCGAGAATTCTTATGCTTATAAATTAAAACAGATTAGCATGATATTTGTTTTGCAAAAGAAAAAATAAAACGAATAAAAATGAAAAAAAAACGGATAAAAATGAATAAATATTTTCCTCCAACAAACGTAATGTTGCGAAACACCGTATGACAAAAAAAAAAGAAAGAAAAATGCTGGAAAACGATTTTTTTCAGTTGTTAATAAATTCAAACACAGAAGATCGCTCAAAAGGAAATACCAACTTCCGTTAAATAAATAAAAAAAATGCAACACCGGATGCGAAAACTAATAATAGGGAAAAAAAGAATCCGCCGTGACAATTCAATCATTTTGACGTTTTTAATTAATATCTTTTTAACTAATTGTAATTTCGGATTTTAAATGGCCGAAATGGATTCCTTGGATTATTCCCCATCTTTTGATGCTTTCCGCGTGCTTCTCCGTTCAGCGGTTCGTGAGGAGATAGCCGGACATACATACATACGTTTGTTTACCTTCGAATTTTAATAGGATCGATGAACATTAAGCATAACCATTTCTAAAAATTTCATCTTTTTATCAGAATTCTTTGAAGCGGGGTGGGCCAAAAAGGTTTTTGTCATCATCAGTTTATAGACGGTCCCTAATTGTCCTCAGGACCGAATCTTCAATGTAAAATGTGAGTTACTGTCTATTATTTACACGTCCGAAGTTTAAAGGCAGTCAGCTAAACCATTCCGGAAATTCTAAGAAATGTGAAAATCTCCAAGTGTCCGGATACTTTTGGACATATAGTGTAATACAGAACAAATTTAGCAATTTAATCATTAAATCTAAGCTGAAAGAATGAAATAAAATGAATGAATCCAGTCTTACCTGCGAGCTATTAGGCCATGGCAACGTGCTTGGAACTGCACTATCAAATCGGAAATCTTCATGTCTCTCTCTTCTTCTAAATGAGCCAAAACACCAACGCGGAAGAAAATTTTGCTTTGTCCTACTCTATAAAGGTCCAAATCCAAAGCTTGAATCTAAACAAAACAGATTACAAAACTAAGACGGTAAAATACAACTTTTTATAAAATATCTAATTTAAAAATCATTACCATTTTTTCACAAGCCAATTTTCCATCCATGAATCCTTTTGGAATAGCATTTGGAGTCGGCAATTCATACTAAATAAATTTGAAATTACCAGAATGCTAATTAAGGTATACAATAATACATCAGCATTTTAGAACAGTGCTCCAAATACACAGTAAGCAAATAAAACAAAACCCAAATCAATAATCAAAACTAACTAACTTTTAAAAAAAATGTTTCCATTTGCTACTTCATTCTCAACAATTTTGACATTTCAAAAATAAGAAAAAAATTTTTTTTTTTTTTTTAATAACAAGGAAAACCATTTTTTTAAATCAAGCAATCTTCTTAATAAAAAGCTAACAGATTCAAGTTCATCTAATAATTTTATTAAAATAGAAAATAAGCATTTAATGCAGGGGATTAAGATTTTCTCTATGAGAAAAGGCAGCTTTAAAAAGTAATCAAATTCGTGGTATTAAAAAAAGTATCATAAGTCAGAAATTATACCCACACATTTTGATAGTACAAGTTTTCAGACATTCATTACCTTTGTCTGAATTCCTAGAACGGTATTGTTACAAAGCTATAAAGTCGTTTCCCTGAGATGCTAAACTTGGCGACAAAGGGAATTTTCTAGAAGGACCTCAAACTTTCCACCTTTTTCTACTGGTTTCATGAACTTTCTAGCAGACATGACACAGGCTTGGAACAAAAAAAGCTGAACTTCATAAATAATTTATAGTGCCAAACATAAACACCGAAAATTAAAATAAGTATGAATAATTGATAAATAAAATGAATACATTTATACAAAAAGTGCTTGAGATATAATAATTCTACAATATTTTTAATAAGTATAAAAGAAAATTAATGGATTAAAAATAAAAACTAGTAGAAAGTTTTGTTAAAATAAAAACTATGATAAAAATTCTCACTAAAAAAATTATGGCCATGTAAAACTTTTTTTTTATTTATACAGTATTTTTAATCATTTTTTTATTATTATTATTATTTGAACCAACAGTTCAAGCTTTATTTTATGCTTCAATCTGCTATTTTCCTCCATCAAAATTTTTTTATTGCTGTCTTTCTTTGATGGGGGCTTATCTTCATTTTTTTTCCTCCAGTGTTATTTTCTTACTATCAAGTTCCACCTGGTAGCATTTGCTCGAGGACCTTAAATTTTTCACTATCACACACACACAATATCAATTACTATCAATAACACCATGCCAAATTTAAATTTCTAAAATAATCAATTCTAAATTTTTGAAAATACTCAACAGCAGACTGCTCTTTGCTCATTATTTTGTATTTAACATTGTGAATTGAAGAATATGTTTCAATATGCATTCTTCCTGATATTTTATCTATCAAATCTGACATTATGTTGAATGTGCACAAGGCGCGCAGTTTTTGTTTGAGTGCTTCGCGCGTCTTTTGCGTGCGCACCCCCAACATATTAACAAAAATTTTAATACAGACTTGCATCGATCCCAAGAATCGTAAAATCCGTTACCGAATACTCTGAATGTGTCATGTCTGCAGTCATTACAAAGAATGCACAACATTTTTATACTTTCTCCCACAGATACATCAGTTCCATTTTCGACAAATTTCAAGTTAATTTTTACTTTCTCGTATACGAAGTCTACAAAGAGAAAGTATTGTAATCGTCAAAAAATTCGAACTCGAGATTTTGACGGATCTCCACGTTTTAGACCTCCCTGAGTCCGAAAAACATAATTGAGGAGCAAACATTCAAATAATGCTTTCTCCTTCAGATACAATTTTTCAGGAAACAGTAAGCAAGCTCTGCAGGTAATACTTTTTGATTGAAACCTCAATTTTCTAAGTAGGTTTATAATGGGATAAAACTTGTTTCAGTTGAAAATAATAATATACAGTTGTACTATTTAATGTTGAGTTCAAAGAAAAATCACTAACTCATTTTTTCTTTTTTTGGAGAAAACACGGTTTGAATGTTTGCCCTTCAATTTTAGAATTATGTCTGTCTGTGTGTGTGTCTGTGAACACGATAACTCGAAAACTATTAGAGATACAGGGATGAAATTTGGTATGTGAACTTGACATATAATTTGTAGGTTTCTATCAAATTTTGGACAAAATCCGTCCACGGGAAGTCTGTCTATCTGTCTGCCCGCGGTCATGTGAACACTATAACTCAAAAACTTGAATAGCTAGATGGATAAAATTTGGTACACAGTTTTATCATCATGAATGTAGGTCCGTATAAAATTTTGGGCCAAATCCGTCAAAGGATTGACTGTCTGTCGGTCTGTATAATTTACTTTTGAAGAGAATCCGTGTTCTCCACGCGCATGCGTACTGGAAGAACGGAATTTCGCTACGGAGTAGCGAATTACGTCAGTTTGTCCTTGAGCCGGTAGGAGAGGAAAATCGTTACGCATCTCTTTGAAAATCTTTACCTAGATATTTTTCAATCACTATAATGAACCAGCGGGAGTGGTCTCCCATAAACTTTCTCGTATACTTCCCAAAAAGGTGTCATTTTCCCTCTAACTAGGGTTGTCATGCGTCTCGTATACTATTTGTCCCGTTTGCTTCCTAAACTCTGAGTCATTATAATTTTAAAATGACCTGCGCCCATTTTTATGATTATGCGTAAAAGGAAAATGATAACAATTAAAAAAATTGCGTAAGTTCTCAATTTTTAAGCGCGCTGAGGTATCACAATTTTATTTAAAGTTTTTGAGAACGAAATCTTAATACAAATAGCACGCAAGATTTCACCATACCTTCCATCTGGAGAATGTCGGTCGGGTTCAGGGGGTTGCCATAATTTCCGAAGCTACAATTTCCTTCGTAGACCGCCAAGCTCAAAAGCCAACTATACTGACTCTCGCCAACACACAGTTGCAATGTGCGTTTTGAACTAAATATGCAATTTGAATGCCTGTTTTTTAACCGATTTGAACGAAATTTGGGCACAGATCTATAATTAATGTTAGCATACGTGATACCAAGCTTTATTTGTCTAAGTCAAAGGGCTTATGAGATATAATTTTTACAAGTATGCGATTATACAGACCGACAGACAATCAGCCCGTTGACGGATTTGGCCCAAAATTTTATACAGGCCTACATTCATGACGATAAAACTGTGTACCAAGTTTTATCCATCTAGCTATTCAAGTTTTTGAGTTGTAGTGTTCACATGACTTCGGACATACAGATAGACAGACTTCCCGTTGACGGATTTTGTCCAAAATTTGATAGAAATCTACAAATTATGTTTAAACACCACATACTAAATTTCATCTCCGTAGCTCTAATAGTTTTCGAGTTATCGTGTTCACAGACACACAGACAGACATAATTCCAAAATTGTGTTTTTCGGAATCAGGGAGGTCTAAAACGTGGAGATTCGTCAAAATCTCGAGTTCGAATTTTTTGACGATTACAATACTTTCTCTTTGTATACGAGAAAGTAAAAACCTTCTGGTAGTCATTGAATTCTGGGTAACAATAGGTTGGAATTTTTTTAGCCGCGCGGGGGAAGGGGAAACGGCACCTTTTTGGGGAAGTATACGAGAAAGTTTAGGGGAGAACACTCCCGGTGGTTTTTCTAGCCAGTCACACCGGAATTTATTATTTTCATTTTTATCTATATCCCACAATTTCGGACTATCGGAAACGATAGTCGCCATCCTGTTCACAGACAAACGTTACAGAATAAAAACTAACAAAAAAAAAGAAAAGAATGTTAAAAAGAACGCGAAAATAAAACGGCTCCCTTCACGGAGAGCTAACGATCTTTTTACTTTCTCGTATACGAAGTTATACAGAGAGAAAGTATTGTAATCGTCAAAAAATTCGAACTCGAGATTTTGACGAATCTCCACGTTTTAAACCTCCCCGAGTCCGAAAAACACAATTTTTGAATTATGTCTGTCTGTGTGTCTGTGAACACGATAACTCGAAAACTATTAGAGCTACGGGGATGAAATTTGGTATGTGGTCTTTAAACATAATTTGTAGGTTTCCATCAAATTTTGAACAAAATCCGTCAACGGGAAGTCTGTCTGTTTGTCTGTCTGCGTTCATGTGAACACTATAACTCAAAAACTGGAATAGCCGTATGGATAAAATTTGGTACACGGTTTTATTGTCATGAATGTAGGTCCGTATAAAATTTTGGGCCAAATTCGTCAAACAGGTGTTCAAATTTCATATTTGGTTCAAAATGCGCATTGCGACTGTGTGTTGGCGGTTGTTTCGCTTATTTTACTCAAGTTAGTATGTTTGGCGTTTGACCTTGGCGGTCTACGAAGGAAATTGTAGCGAGCCGCAAACACGCGCTTCGGAAATTATGGCAACCCACCCCCTGAACCGAAACTCCGTTCTGACATTCTCCAGATAGAAGGTATGGTGAAATCTTGAATGATATCTGCAGTAAGATTTCGTTCTCAAAAACGTTAAATTAAGTTGTGGTACCTCGGCGCGTGTAAAAATTAAGAACATACGCAATTTGTTTTGCAAAATATCAAATTTTGGGAATTCATGAATTTTATATGTTTCACTGTAAATCGCAATTGATAATTTTTTTCTCAAAATAACCGAGCCTTGGGTAAATACCCCAAGAATATTTACCTACCCACTGGGTGTTTACCCATCCACATTACTGGTCGTATGCGAGAAAGTTTCGGGGAGGTCACTCCCGCTGGTTTCTCACGAAATTTGGATCGGAAGAAATTCATGGATGATTTTCATCCATGAATTCAATTCTGATTGGATAAAACGAAAGCTGATTGAACGGAAGGAGGAGGAAAAGAATGCATTCATCCCAATGCTGAACTTTGATCCAAAAGCGCGGTAAAACGTCGGTACATCACCTCGGACGCTGAATGGCTTGCGGCAGATTTACTTAACATCCTACGAATTCGTAACTCTTTCGGCTAATTTGCACATGGCGCGCAGATTTTGTTTACAATCCCCCCCCCCCCCAACAAATTAACAAAAATTTTGATGCAGATTTGCATCGATCCGAAGATTGATTAAATTCGATGCCGAAAAAGCGGAAATCCGCGTTTCCGCGGAAATGTGCCATGTCTGATATCGTGCTGTTTTACAAAAATAAATACACCTTTTATTTATGTTATCTGTATTTATTAGCTTAATAGTAAACAAAGAATTTATAAATAAAAATCGCATCTAAATTTATGGAAAAACGATATAAATACGTAATACGATGAACAATGCAAGTATCTTTTGAAAACGCGCGCCCGCTGGAAGGTTAAATATTTTCAGGTAATCTTTTCAATTACATATAATTTTCGAAAATAAAATCGGTTCGGATTAACGGGGTTCTACTGTATATATAAGGTAGGGAAAATTGTTTTAAGAAATGAAAGAAATTTAAATAAAGGTGCGAAAGTCTCCATGCCTTGTCTTTCCATCTCATAAGAATTAGGCCAGTGACTAAAAAGAATATATATAAAAAAAAAGAGATCAGCATCACAGAGCTTTTTTCCTGATTTTGGAATTAAGGTTCAAAGAAAAAAACGTTAACGGACATACAGACTTTTTGTTTAATGTCATATTAACAGTATCAGCATAATTTTTAAAAAATCCCTTTTCGGCAAGCTTGAAGGCAAAGGTAGATTCCTTTACGTTAATGTTACAAAAGTAATGAAATATTACATATTGATCAATACAGACATAGCCAATGACTTTATTGTTTCTACACATAGCAATATTTACGCTATGATTCTGATTTCATGACATTTAATTTTTTACTATATCAAGGTTTTATCATTCCATTTTTCATTCCAGAATGTTATGCTAGATTTATTGGTCAGTAAATTGGTCAATTTTTATATATATATATATGCCAACACATAATCATTCAACACGTAGGAATCATAAAGAAATAAAATCCTAGCAGCGCAAATATCCCCTAGATAACATTAAGCCAGCCTATCTGAAACAGTAGCAAGAAATTGACACTTGACACGAATGAAGAACGACTTTAGATTAGTTTATTTAATCTAGGTTACCATATAATTGTGCGAACATTACTTTGTCATATGGTAAAATCACGTGACATGAAACATTTAAACATTACTAGAATGTGCTCATTTAGAGAACTCCCTTGTTACAAAGATAATAGTCACTAAATTCTTAACACATAAGAGAATAAAAATTATTAAACACTGTGAGTTCCAAATTTAACACGTGTGTTTGAAGCATAGGATATCAATGCAGCCATTTTGAACATGAAATTTAAATCTCCATCGACAGTTAAAAGTAAATACTCAGGCAGAAAACCCCAAAACAATTTTAAAGTTAAATGAGATATTTTTCAATATAAAAAAGAATAAAGGGAACTCTTATATATATCTTTTTTGGCCATTTTATATTAAATTTATTAAACAAATCTTGTGCAGTCATGCTTAGTTAAATATCAAATTAAAGTAATCTGTCAAATTAACTCTTAAAATTAACTGTTTGATTAATTAAAATTAACTATTTACTTAAATAAAATTAAATATTTAATTAATTGTGACGATATCTTCACAAAAACATTTTTTATGGCACATAGTATATGCCAGCAATCTTAATCTTGTAATGATCTAATAATTATCTTAATTTAAATAAAAGTTATTGTGTCTATGTATGTATGCTCCACATCTCCTAAACCACTGGACTGATTCCAACCAGACTTTGCACACTTTTTATTTAAGACAAGAGAAAGTTCACCTTAACTTTTCAAAGCCCAAAAGTTACTTACAATTTCTGTTAATTAAAAATTAAACAAGGCTTTTTTCCTCTATATCTTTGGAAATCATTATCTCACGAAACTACTGTTACACCTTATTATATTTTTTTAAAAATTTGCATTTCAGTGACAAAAATTTCATTTCCATACAATTTGTTTCTCTCATTTTTATATTTTTTCAAAATTAATTTTATACTGAATTCGTAACAGTATTCTTTATTATTGAAGAACAAGAATAATCCGAATATATATAGTTGCCAGAATACATTCACAGGATTCTGGACTAATGCTAAAAGAAAATTTTATAAGTAGACTATTAGCTATTTATATCTTCACCTAATACTGATTGATTTATTTTCATTCTTAAAATTAATGAGTAATTAATAGTTAATTTAATTGTTTCAAAATATTCATTGAAACCTTTCTTTCTTTTACTTTAGTAATTGTTAACGAAATTTGAAGAACCTATATAACAAATAATAATTTATGGAGAAAACAGCTGTTTTTAAAAATCGTTTGTTTCAATTGATATTCTCATTTTAATTGAAAACGCTTCAGATCAGAAGAGGAATTTGTGTATTATATTTTTTATACAATAGTAGTTTTTACATTAAAAATATTAGACATGAAAGCATTTTAATCCGGAGCAAAGCCAGGTATATCAGTTTGTTTACCGTACAAAAAGTGGAAGTGAATGCGGCTGACTCATAACTTCTAAGTAATTCTTGCTCTCAAAAAACTTTCAATATAAAAGTAGTTTGTTATAAGGTGATAATTCCACTAATTGAAATTTTCTTTCTATCTTCAATCGTTACGGAGCTATGGGGAAATGATAAATTCAGGGGCTGGGGAATTGAATATCGCTTTTCAGCTCATAACTTCTAAGCAATTTTAGCTGACAAAAACTTTTATTATAAAAGTTGTTCGTTCTTATAAGGTGATAATTCGCCTAATTGAATTTTTTTACCTATCTTCAGTCGTAACAGAGCTATGGGAAAATGATAAAATGGGGGAGGAGATTTAAAGCGGCATTTTAGCTCATAACTTCTAAATAATTATTTAAATAAAATAAAAATTTTAATATACCGCGTTTTTAAAACGAACTAAAAATATAAAATAATTTCTTCTAGCCCCATACAGATTTATAACCCCATACAGATTTAAAACGAAAAACGTGGGGCACATGCAATACATAATTGATGCATAAATAGTTTATTTCAGTCACTAACAATTTTACTGCAATGGAAATTATATGAACTGTTGCGTGAGTTTTCTCAACGACAGCTACTCCCTACACTCCTTACTATTAAATATTGCATGCGCCCTACGTTTTTCGTTTTAAATCTGTATGGGGCTAGAAGAAATAATGGAAAACGTACTGCGCATGCGCAAAGATATGGCTAAAATATGGGGGTGCTTCGATGATCCCATGGGCCATCCATAAACCCAAGAACCAAATCTGTAATGTTAATAGTTTTCGAGATATAATGAAAAACGTACTGCGCATGCGCAAAGATATGAAATTTTCAGTCCCCCACCATTTCCACCCCCTTTTAGCTGGTTAGGCCATCTACAAACTCGGTCGATATTTTCACCGAACTTACAACATATGCCTCGCCTGTTAAAATCTAATAAAAATTACTCTAGTTATTGTGTTCACAAGATAACATGGGCAAAAGCGTTATGTATATACGTCTCTACTAATAATAAGGAAAAGAACATTTCGCCCTCTATTCTCATAAGGAACAAGAATGAAAGTGGGTGGAAAAGACTGCCAACCCCCTTTGAGCTACGAACTCGACCGAGATTTTCACTATCCTTACAACATATCCCACGCTGGTTAAATTTAGATAAAAATTACTCCAGTTATTGAGTTCACAAGATAACATGGGAAAAAGCGTTATACATATATAATAAATTAACACGTTCCTAATTTAAAAAAAAACGCTACTCAAAATTTAATCCGTAAAATTATTTATACTTTAACTCTAAAACACAATTAACTGTCACTTCAACGGGCTGAAATCTAGTTTCAACCGGTCCTAACGAACGGGAAATTCCCTCTTTTCCGATACTACTTAATCTTGCTGCGATGATGCAACTTCCTCTTTTTAAAATCCTGTAACCTTCGTACAAGACGCCTGTTTTCGGCGTGGCTTTTCTTCGTCGCCGGTGATCGCTCTTCGCGTCTATTTATAATTTAACAATGGCTTGATATTTTTCCGAATTATTTAAAATTACCTGAAACCTATAGATTAAAACATGATTCAATAAAATAAACTCATCTTCATTCGTCCAAGACTGCCTCTTCATTGGATTAACCAATACAAGTTGAAATGATGTTTCATTATATAACTTTTTAACGAAGGGTGGTTTTGGTTTCTAGGGGGGTCATGATCGGTGAAGATCTGCAGAAATTTTCCGAAAGTCGTGTCATGAGAACCATTGCAATAGGTAGATTTCCTATAAGGAATCTACCTAAAAAGCAATGAATGAACATTTAAAATTTTATGCTGCTTTGAAATAGGCGCACTATTACTGTTTTTAAAAAATCAAACCAACATATAAATAATTTTAAAATTTTATTCTGAAAAAAAAAGCATTAAAACTTGCACGCCGATAACATCGATTATCAAAATTTTTTAAAAAATCATTAAATGCTATTTTTCTTTTCATAAATGTTTATGCGCTGCTAAAATAATTACCCATGAATCGCTGTTGTTATTAAGCACAGTTGAAATATAACTTAATTACACATTTGTAACGAAGAAAATTGCTAAATTTCTCACGTGTTATATAATGGCCCTAAATGCTTATAATGAATACTTTTGCATTTTTTTTTTTTTTTTTCATTTTAATGAAAGCTTAAGAAAAAAAGTCAAAGTAAAAGATATATATATATATTTTAATCTCGTATTTTAAAATTAGCAGTGCACCAAAACCATTGCTGGAATGAATTTTGCAAAATTTCCTCTATGGTTGTAAAAATAATCTTCACCGAAGCATTTCACTGAACTCAAAATAAAAAAAATCTTTTTTTTTAATACATTGCTAGAATCATTTTTACTTCTTCCACAGCCAAAAAAAATAATTTGTTACTTCAGTAAAAAAAATATTGTCTTAAAGTTCATCTTATTTATTGTAAAAATCGAAATGTATGATTTCACTAGTTCTTTGGGCTGATAATATTTAATTCAAAAAATAATAACTTTCAAAATGTCGGCGCGTTTTAAAATGGTAATCGGTTCGAATTCTTTTTTTCAGTGGAAAGAAATTTATCTGCTTATCGACTTTTTAATTCCTTCGTAATAAGATTTGAGTCCTTAAAAATTACTAATTTCATATCTTGGGAAAGTTTTCGGGTCAATTTGCATAAACACTTTAAAAACGTAAACACGGATCGTTACACGAATTTTTAAACGTATTTAATCATCACTTTATTCGCGCTGGCGATTTTGTAATTACAATAAAAACCTCATACAGCAATTTTTAATCTCAGTTAATTGCGCGTTGCCAAAAAAAAAAAAAAAAAAACACCTTATGAATATTATATACGTGGAGTAACGCGAGCTTCCTATAAACACATTATCAAGAAAAATTAACTTCATTGGAATCAAACATTGGATCTATTAATAGAAATGTTTCAGAAAACAACAATTATTCAGTCAATTATGATTTAAAAGAAATTTTAAAAAAATCAGAATTAATAATAACTACACATCGAGAATCAACTCCGAAAATACTCAGTTCTGAGACAATGATTTTTTTCAAAAAACGCGCGCCTGACAAAAATTATACTTCTGTAGTGGCATTTAATCACCACATTTGTTTACTTTTTATATTCTGGACCGACATTCTTTCTTAAATATTTTCAATTCGAAATGGAGATTTTATTCACCTTTATAGCTACTGTAGCGTCGGGTATTTTGAGCAAATATGGTCCAGAACTTGTAAAATATTGGGACAGCGGCGAAAACACAATGGACAGCCTGAATCACCACCTCAAGATAAAAATACGACAACAAGCCGTTATGATGCTAGAGATTAAGGCTGATCCAGTTAACTACGTATCTCTTGTGAACTATGCGCTTATAAGCGCGATGCTCTACGACGCTACACTTCATGCAAGAAAAAAATTGGCTAGTAAATGCTGTACTAATGCAAGAGTTCAAGTCGTATTCACTTGGGTAATTATCGTTCAAAGTTGTCAATTTTTTATATTTTTTTCAAAAAAATCGATTTATTTGATTTAAATCGGATTTTTTTTTATTTAAATCAAGATTTTTTTGATTTTATTGATTTTTTAAAACTGCATATGTATATTTAACATTTGTATATTAGACAATGAGCCCTACAGTCATAGAATTATATACATATACCAAAATTAGACTTGCCAGATTTCTGAAATGTTCAACCGGGACACCGGAATGCCCCTCAGCGTCGCGGGTATTCAAGGGTACCCTTGGCGAGTTTTTAGAGTGTTTTAGAGGGTAGTTTATTCTCAATGATATGAATAAATGGTTACTGATTAGGAACCTAAACCAGGGGTAATAATAAATGACACAAGCATAAAAATGTAAACATTTTATTTCTTACATGTTAATATTTATAAGTTACTTAAGTAAGAAGAAACACTTTGAATGAGGAATAAAAATTTGAACAATATTTACATGTACTTTTCATTGGCTGGGACTTTTTTTAGAAGGTCTTTTTCGTTTTTAATCGTGTTGTAAAAATATTCACAAGCTATTCCGATATTAATTTTACATGCCATCAAGCCTTTAACTGTAGATTCCTTCATCAAACCCCTATCATCAGCCCATGCGTTGTTCATCAAAGAAAATACTCTCTCAACTGGTGCTAATGTCCCGGTAAGCAGAAGGCATGGTCACGATTGGCGAGACAAGACGATGCGATGACAATATTATTTATTAGCAGACCATCACTCTTCTATAGTTTTCACTTTTCATACAGTACAGTGAAATAAATGATAGAGTAATTATCCTAAATAATCCTTCACAGTTAATTATTTTTAGACTTTTTTGGTCATCGATAATCAAATTTAATTTTTACCGGGACGTGAAGTAAACCGGCCGGGACACCGGGATTTTGTCTGAAAACCGGGACGTCTGGCAAGCCTAACCAAAATACCAGTCATTAAGCTGTACTTTCTTTTTAAAAAAATTAATTAAAAAAATGTAACAACTATTTAAAAAATATTTGTGAAATAAAATATAAAAATAATATACTTTTGAAATATAAGACAATTTTATTAAGGAAAAATATAATAAAAATTGTCATTTCTTGACTATAGATATATTATTGTATGTTAGAATATTGGAGAATTTTACACTCAGCTGTTCATTTGTTTCATTACAAACACAAGTTTTGAAGCTCTCTAATCCTAATCTGTTTCACCCAAAACATTAAATAAAAAATTTTCTAGATAAAAATGTTTAAATTCAGGCTTCGAGGAGCATTGAGTCACCATCAGGACTACCTGTGCGCCAAATTTCATGACTGGAAGTGTGATAGATTCGTCTGGACATTGCGCACACGCTCACAAACATTGCCTTTCATAAGTATAGATCATAGTTTAAATTGCACTATGTAGATGTTTGTATATCTTTTGGAGCATTCATATGCATTACTTAATTATCTTACATTTGAACATTATTGCAATATAAAAACTTTGTTGTCCCCAACACTATTTAGTTTTCTCCAGTATTAAAATGAAACTCACTGCATTTTACTATGTTCTTTCTTTGTGAACATGATCCTTTCACAATATTTATTTTATAAATAAAGGAGCATCTCATATTTTGCATTTTATTGTGTTGCTCATTAGAGATTTATTTAACCCTTTGCGGCGAAGTGTGCCAATTAATGGCACACCTAATTTCACTCGCTTCTCAACCGTTAAATTCAACTATAAATGGAAAATGATAGATTTAGGATAGGGGCCCAGTGGCAGAATCACCGCGACGCTGCGTCGTAGATTTTGGACAGTGTCTGCAGACTATTTTGTAATAAAGTTTATCATGTGCTCATAAAATAAATCCCATCATGAAAAATATCAAAGTTATTAATCACACTTTCAAAAGAACTTAATAATTATATTATATAATGCACATTGCTAAAATATGCAATCCTCTCAACCTCCCAAAATTTTCCCTTCTTTTCTTCCCTATGCTGAATATGGGCTTCCTAGTTGACATAGTGACTGCGATTTGACTTTAGAAGTACGCTGACTCCGACACGATCGGATAATCCCCGAGCTACTCGCGTCGTAAAAGGATTTGACCAGATGCGCCATTCCCACGACGCGTAACTTGGCAAATTTCCTTCGCGCCGTCTGGCCAGTGAACCGCTTTTCATCGAGTTTCCCTTCGCTCTGTTTCTCACCAAGCGCGCGCCTGGGGCCCCCCGAGAAGAAAAGGGCCCCGACGGTGTCATTTCAATTTTGAATAATATTTAATAGTAAGCATTTCATCGAATTTTATGAGCTCACTGAGCTCCAAAAAGGAAACAAAATTTCATAAGAATTCGAAATATTTTTGGGTACTGAAGTTTATTATTACATTTATAGCTTTATTAATTACAACGCAGGTCTTTTCGTTTGATTTGAAAATAATGTTTTCGAAATGTGAAAAAAAAAAAAAAAAATGCTTCTTTAAATTCATATTCAACAGAAAGAGTAAATGTGTTAGTCAGTGTTCTATTCTCATTTGTTATATTTGCAAAGATTGTGACTACCAATATATTTCCTTATATTTAATTCAATAAAAATAGGATATGGCGTACAAGAAATGAAATTTTTGTTATAACAATGCATCTGAAGCGTTGCTATTAAAGCATGCCCTGTTTAATATCCAACAAAATTTTCATGTAAAAATAACAAGAAATTAATAGTCTATTTAAATCTTATAATTCCAACAACTGACCGTTTTTTGAAGACAATATATTTTTAAATATTTATTATCTTAAAAAATATGTTCTTAAAATGAATTTCTGTATTTCTCGATTTCTTGCGTTTTCATTTTTTAAACTAAAATAAAAATGTTAATTATCTGTCTTGAAAAGAGAGTCAAGAATTATTGTTAAGTTCAATTCCCTGAATTTCTGCACTGGCTTATTTAATATTATTACGCCTCTCTATATATATGAAACATGAAGTACTAAAGAACATTTGAACTTGACATTTAGTTTATAAGAAGTCATAATCGCTTAATTTCGATGCAATGAGTATAAAATTTTTATAAATTTAAACTTTGTCGCTTTACAAGGTATTTAATAAACATGCAGCATTTCATCAAACTTAAAAAATAATTTACCGTTTATAATTAATATATAATTTTAATTCTAATCAAACTTATAATGGATTATTTTAAAAAAGCTATCTGGTTCTTTAACGTATAGTAAAATAATCCGAAAAAGTCTCAGAATGAGTTTGATTTCTTATTAATCTTCAATTTAAAAATATGTTGATAAAAATGGCTTGGATCATTTTTTTTTTCTTTGTTGCATGAATTCATGCCTCAAGATTTTTTTAAAACTTATAAAATGGCGAGACAAAACGGTTTATAACACTTTGCTTTTTCAATGAAAAGAGGCATAGACAGTATGCTGATTTGAAAATTTAATATTAAATATCAAATTTGTTTTTGCATTTCCACTTCATATTACTTCAGTATTTAGCATGAACAGAATTCTTTTTAGTGCTTTATGCCTCACTAATGTTATTAGAAAATAATCGTGATGTGTTCAGTAGTAATACAGAAAGCAATTTTGGAAAGAAAAAGTTATTTGCAGCTTCCTTTTATTCGATAATAATTAAATTTTGATTTACCATATGCAAATTTCGAAATCTTAATTATTATTAATTAAGATGTAAATTAAATATACTGATTATAAAGTTACATAATGTAGCAATTATAAAATGAAAATTTATCAATAAAAATGTAGTTATCATCATTAAAAGTATGCATTCGAAACTGTTAAAAAACTACGACGCGAGAACAGATTACAGCAGGCCAAGGGAACCCGAACAATAAGGGGGAAGAGATCTCGTCACTTCGTTCTCGCGCCTTTGATGTTTCAGCTTTTTACCCCAGCCACGCGGGAACCACAGATGCCCTTACAAGTCCCCGAGCGACTTCGAACCTACCTGTTCCCATGGCGGGAAGTAACGCACACCGCAGACGAAATCTGTGGTTTATCTGATCGTGAGTCCGGGGCTTAAGTGCCTCATATCGGTATTGGTAATGGACGATGTTTTCTACGCAGGGTTGTCGATTTTTTTTATTTTTTTCAAAAAAAATCGATTTATTTGATTTAAATCGGATTTTTTTTATTTAAATCAAGATTTTTTTTTATTTTATTGATTTTTTTAAAACTATATATATATAATTAACATATGTATTTTAGACTATGAGCGTTACAATCATAGAATTATATATATATATATAACAACATACCAGTCATTTAGCAGTACTTTCTTCAAAAAAAACAAATATAAAAAATTTAATTCAAAAATGTAACAACTATTTAAAAAATATTTGTGAACTAAAATATAATAATATACTTTTGAAATATAAGACAATTTTATTAAGGAAAAAAGGAACAATATAATAAAAATTGTCATTTCTTGACTACAGTTATATTAATGTATGTTAGAATATTGGAGAATTTACACTCAGCTGTTCATTTGTTTCATTACAAACACGAGTTTTGAAGCGTTCTCTACTCCTAATCTGTTTGACCCAAAACATTAAATAAAATATTTTCTACATAAAATTTTTAAATTCAGGATTCAAGGTGCATTGAGTCACCATCAGGACTACCTGTGCGCCAAATTTCATGACTGGAAGTGTGATAGATTCGTCTGGACATTGCGCACACGCTCACAAACATTGCCTTTCATAAGTACAGATCATAGTTTAAATTGCACTATGTAGATGTTTGTATATCTTTTGGAGCATTCATATGCATTACTTAATTATCTTACATTTGAACATTATTGCAATATAAAAACTTTGTTGTCCCCAATACTATTTAGTTTTCTCAAATATTAAAATGAAACTCACTGCATTTTACTATGTTCTTTCCTTGTGAACATGGTCCTTTCACAATATTTATTTTATTTTATAAAAAAAGGAGTATCTCATACTTTGCATTTTATTGTGTTGCTCATTAGAGATTTATTTAACCCTTTGCTGCAAATTGTGTCAGTTAATACCACACCTAATTTCACTCGCTTCTCAACCATTAAATTCAACTATAAATGAAAAATAATAGGTTTAGGATAGGGCTAATAGTAGTCCTTTTAGAATGTATATAGCAATCTTATGAAATTTTGTTTCAGAATAGGAATTATTAAGAGATAAAGTTTCGGAAAATTCCTTGACTCGGAGATAAGAAATTTTTCAGTTCTGGACGTTTAACAATTTTAGCAAAGTAACTCGAAAATTTTGCTCCAATATTCTTGAAGTTTTAATTTATAATTTTCTGTAAGTTTCAACAATAATTTTCGAGTGTATCAAGGTGACTGTATCTAAGGGGGTTCTCATGAGGTGGTGACCCGAAAGGGGGATGCCCCCCCCCCCCCCCACGGAATGAAGCAAGTTTTTTAAAAAACTTTTTTTTTTGTAGATTCTATGTCTAGGCAATAAACTAAACTCATTCATGATGTTTTCTCATCATATTTCAAAAAAATTATTATCTTGCGCCGCAAAGCGTTAAAATCTAATTTGCTTCCGTTCTCAAAAATAAAGATATGGAAAGTACTTTAGTTACATCAATTCAATGAAATATTTTTTTTTATGTTCTATATATTCTTTAAATATACATTTAAAAATATTTTAAAATCACTATTTAAAGATACATGAACAATTTTATTTCATTAAAGAAGATTAACTTGATATTTAAAATAAAGTGATTTAAATCATTGATTTTTTTTAAAAAAATCAGTTGATTTAAATCGCGATTTAAATCGGTGATTTAAATCAAATCAGTTGATTTAAATCACCGCAACCCTGTTTCTACGCGTTTCATTTCTGGCACTGAGCTTTTGGTTTCTGGAAATAACACGTTTTTACTTTGAGATGGCTGCCTATGTAGATAAAATTTGTTGTTTTGATTGCGATGCTACATTATTACGAAAAAACTTACAGCAGCATTATTTACGCCAGCATGAAAATAAATCTCCGAAGTTTCGATCAATCTCTACGGCTGCAATTTAATCATTTCTTAAAATCGGGAACGAAAAAAGAACAAATTCTGAAATTGATAAAGATGAGGAACAGAGTTTAAGCTAAGACTGCCCAATTTTAAACGTTCTAAGCATTAGTTAAGAAATATGAAATTCATTATTATTCACTTTCAAAATGTGCAAATGCAAAATTCCATAAAATCAAAAGTTGTATGAAGAATTTTAGAGGACGATAGCTCCGTTCTTCCTTGTTTTAAATAAACAATGATACTATGAAATCTTATATATGCATAGTTGCAGAACAATTTATCAGTTTGCATACAAACCATTAAAATGCATATCGGGATAAACGTGTTAATAAGTTTCAAGGTTTTTATTTCGTAAAAAAAGCAATTATTTATTGCATTTTAAATTAAAAACATACAAGACATTTTTTTTAACAAACTTATTTTTTTTTACAATAAACAGAAGGCATACATTTTTAAATAAAATCCAACATATTGAAGAATATTTCATTTATACGAGCTAGTAATGTATTGTTTTGAAAAAATCACCAAAACAGACACCAAGTGCTGTGTCTAAAACGGAAAAGTTCCCAAATATAATATTCTGCATAAGTATTTGTGTAATATGCTTAATATTACTTCTGAAACAACTTGATACTTCATTATTGTTAATTATCTTCCGAAAGAAAAGATTAATCTTCAAATGCTTTTGTTTATTAATTTATACAATTATATTATACCAATAATAAAGATGTTATAATGTTTTTAATTTATATTTGTCGTATTTTAATAGTTGTAAGCTGATATAAGTATTTAAAAAAAGAAAGCAAAATATTTATAATCGCGCACTAGTCTGCAGACTATTTTTAAGAGACCCAACCTCCACTGCAGACTGTTGAAAAGTATTCTGCAACTGGGGATAAGGGTAATAGTACTCCTTTTAGAATGTATATAGCAGTCTTATGAAATTTCATTTCGGAATAGGAATTATTAGAGATAAAGTTTAGGAAAATTCCTCGACTCTGAGATAAGAAATTTTTCAGTTCTGGACGTTTAACAATTTTAGCAAAGTAACGCGAAAATTTTACTCCAATATTCTTGAAGTTTTAATTTATAATTTTCTATAAGATTCAATAATAACTTTTGAGTGTATCAAGGTGGCTGTATCTAAGGGGGTTCTCATGAGGGTTAAAAGCCGTTTCAGTTACGTATTGCTGTTTTTTTTAATTTTTTTGTAGATTCTATGTCTAGACAATAAACTAAAACCCATTCTATTGTTTCCTCATATTTTTCAAAAATTTTGCTTTGTGCATAAAGGGATTTAAAATCTCTTGTATGTTCTCCAAAAAAAATAAAGATATGGGAAGTACTCTAGTTACATCAATTCAATAAAATATTTTTTTTTGTTCTATATATTCTTTCTTTAAATGTACATTTAAAAATACTTTAAAATCACTATTTAAAGATACATCAACAATTTTATTTCAGCAGATTAACTTGATATTTAAATAGAATTGATTCATCGGTGATTTTAATCCAACTGATTTAAATCACCTTAACCTGCTGTAAAGTACTCAAAATTTATAGTATAGAAAAGTATTCAAATTATAGTGCAAAGTATTCGAATTATAGTCTTGAAGTATCAATTATATATATAGTTCATGTACCAAATTGTAATAACATAACGCAAAAATATTTGAATTTAATCCATGGATAGGTTTGAAGGATAGTGCAAGAAAAATAAGTCCAAAGAAATCAATCATTATTAAGTAAAAAAAAATTTGCAATATGGTATTTCCATTCTGAAATGAACATTAACTTTTTTTTTTGTGAAGAAAAACCTTGAATTACAGGCGTGATATTATTTTCGTCGAGGAATTTGTTGGCAAAGCTGGACTTCCGGAGCCTTGAATGGCGAGGAATTTGATGGATCAATACCTGAAATGAAATAATTTTTATTTTAAAGAACTGATTACTATTGCCTATTTTTTTAGTAAGTCATTTTAGAAACATAGTTATTCAACAGTAATTAACCGATACATAAACCAATCAATCCGATCAATTGCATAAACTAGCAAAACATAATTCAGTAGCTGATGAATTTTATTTTAAAAAGCACCTACCTTTCATTAAAATGGTACTTAGTTTGACTAATGAGACAAAGCGTGGGCAATTGTGCTCCAAGAGCGTGAGTATTAAGCCAAAGCTTGGAGTCAGTCTGGTTTTGAAGCATGCAGCCTTGTCACTACCACTTTCGAAACCAGAGCCCCACATCCCCAGACCAGACAGAAATGTCTAGAGAAATCATTAGTACTTCCAAATTTTTTTAGGTCACAAAAATGTTACTTTGATCTCCCACTCCAAAAGAGAAAATTTTACCTTTCAAATGTAATTAATTAATAATATGTATATATATATATATATATATATATATATAATATATGTCCATCAGTAGACATTTGCTCCAGACTTAATGCACCAAGTACAAATAATAATACCTTGGTTTCGCGCACCTGGAAAGTCCAGGTAAGAATCATGAATTTGGATAATAGTTTAATTTGGTCATGAAAAATTCCTTGATTTTTCAGAAACAATTGAGTAAAAAAAAAGTCATTAAAACTGTAGGCTGTCATGGATTTCGCGGCTGCCAACTGAAAATGCGATTAGGATGAAATTTCCCTTGCATGCGATGTGGCGTAGAAGAGGCTTCTCTCCTTTCCGTCTAGAGCTATTTTTTAGCATGCGTTACGTCCTTTCTGCTTAATATGAGGTCTAATCTGATCAACAAGTGCATTATAAAGCTTCTTGTGTAACAGTGTTTAGTAGCATATTGGATGCGACACTCTGTGGCAAACATGATTAAAATAGGTCACGAAACTGATGTTATCATGGGGCCATGAAAGGCAGGTCTGAAGTCGGTTAGTTGGGACATTTTTTGCTATTTTAAATTTATATTATTTATTTAAGATTCTCCAGCTAGAAAGGCAGATTTTATTAAATTGCAGGTTGTTCTATTTTTCGAAAAAATTTAAATTGCTGTTACATTAAGGCTGAAAACAGTGATTGTATACTTAGAGCCATTGAAATAGTTATTGCAGTCATGAAATTATATCTATCACAATTAAAAAAAAGAACATACTGATAACAAACTTGGGCCTCTTGCAAACATATGATCATAAAATGCAAGGCTTGATTACGTTAGGTCGGTCACTACAATGTAGATTTTTGCAACAAATTTTCCAAAGTGAAAGTGTGTGCCCTACTTGTATGCAGAATTGTCCTAAATATACAGGAGGGATCATAAAAAAAAAAAATTTATCCCAAGCCCTGAAAAAAGTTGTTGAGGCTCAGCATTGTTGAAACTTGACCTCAACTCTAAAGATAGTCTCTTGGATGCTAAGAACTTAGATGTTGGCTTTGGAGCCTATGCTTGAAAGTTAAAATAACCCAGAATAAGACAAAGCTCTGTTTTTTTTCTGGACTGTCAGAAAATTTTGCAATTTGGCTAAAATTGATAAGGCAGCTCAAATGGCGACCTGTTAGGAAGTTTGTCCAGATTGCATCAGCTATATTTATGTTGAATAAGATTCAAGGTTTTGGGCTAACTTCGGTTTAACATAGTTCTTGGAAGTACTCACGTAATGCAGAGCCGAATCTGCCGAGACTAGTGGCAGAAAGAGCAAAGATAATATTTATCCTTTGCTCTGTTGTCAAGACTCAGGATAGGTTTAGAAGATTTTATCTACTGGTGCAATCGTTCAATACTTTACTATAGATTATTGTCAAAGGAAAAAATGGGAAGATCTGTGGCAGGTTGTAAAAATTATGTATATTTACTACTCCTTGTGGAAATGCTTCCAGTGGAAGAAGCCGGTTTCTCTGTCAATAAAACAGTGCTAGGTGAAAACTGGAAAGGCGAAGTTTCATTAATCAAGACAGGCATGATACGTTAAATTTCTTGAGAGGAGTTGGAGAGGGTGTCTATTACTAAAGAGATACTGTTAGCTATTGTTTGTGGTGTACAGAGCCTTCGGTATAAAGCCAGTTTATGTAGAGAAAGAAAGAATATTTAGATAAAAAACATCAAAACACAAAAGAGAAAATTAGAAAATAAATTGTGATTATATGATCAGAAAAGAAAATCCGATTGAAAAGAAGAGAAGGAAACTGGATTTGAAAGGAAAAAAATTCAAGTTTTGGAGGAAAGAAATTCAACACTCACGGAGATTCAAATTAAGTTTAAATAAGAACTTTATGTGAGACGATTTTGAGATTAATAAAGGAAATGTAAATAATCTATTATTGTGATGCATTAAATATTTTGAAAAAAATCGTCTAGTTGCATTATTTACTGCTAATTTCCCTGCACTTTCTTATCATTTGGCTAAAGTTAATGAATTTCAAATTAAACATTTTGGTTGCATTCTGAGAGTACTATATGATTAGCTTAGATTAGATATGGAAATATAATAATTTATTTCTATGTACAGGTCCTAAACATTTATAAGTACCTTTTCTATCCCCAAATTCTGTATTACGTCTCAACGCTAGCATTTTGTTTTGCATTTGCTATAGACATTTTAATTCACTATATACTTTAACTAAAGCATTTCTAAGTCATGGAAATTTGTTTGTAACTACTATTTTGTGCAGATACTCTGTAATGCATTATTTTAGTATTTAAGTTATTATGTTTATTAGAATAAGTTAATATTGAAACTCACTTAAAGTCATCAACATTTAGATATCAAGCAGGACCTAGCACAACATAAATAAATAAACATGGAAATATAATAATGAATTATAGAAAAGTGTTAAGTTTAAAAAAAATGATATTTAATCTTGCCAATAAAGTCATGGTTCAATATTATCCAAAATTACTCACTACTGAATTTTCAGGTCCTGGAATAAGTCGATCTTTTAGCAAGAAGTATCGATCATAAAGTCACAACCAGTGAAAAGAAAAAACTGAAGATAGAAGAAAAAGGGTTATAACAAATGCAAACAAACTAAATTAATTTTAACAAATTTTTTAATAATGATAATCAGGTTGTAGGTTTAAATCAATTGATTAGAATCACTGATTTAAATCTACTTCTATTTTTAAATATTAAGTTAATCTGCTTTAATGAGAATAAATATGTTCATGTATCTTTAAATAGTGATTTCTGAAAATATTCTTAAAATGTATATTTAAAGAAAAAAAAAAATGTATATTTAAAGAAAGAATAAATATAGAACATAAAAAATATTTATTGAATTGAATGTAACTATAGTACTTTCCATATCTTTATTTTTTTGAGAACACAACAAATGGAGATTTTACCTTTGCGCACAAAGCAATAATTTTTTTGTAAATATGATGCTGAGAAACACAGCATGAATGTGGTTTAGTTTATTGTCTAGACATAGAATCTACAGAAAAGTTTTGAAAAACTTACTTCGATTTCCGAGGGGTCGTCTCCTTTCTGGT